>CABHPR010127189.1:0-62291 GCA_902168415.1 Peromyscus melanophrys | reverse complement strand
TCTCTCTCTCTCTCTCTCTCTCTGTCTCTCTTTGTCTCTCTGTCTCTATCTCTCTCTGTCTCTCTGTCTCTCTCTCTCAGCTTTTGATTTACAGGTACCCAGGCCCAGCAAGAGCAGTCCTGAGTGTGAAGGCAGAATGTGGTTGATAATCCTGCCTGTGACTCAGTCATTGGCGTGCCACCATTGTGTTTGAAGGTCAGGACCTATCAGTGAACAGATGCCTGCCTCTTTTGGAGTTTACATTATAAAGTGTATCAGAAGTGGCAGATGCTTCAGGAGAAAATAGATGAGGAGGAGGGCTGGAAAGCAAGGGCCAAGATTCCCAATGGACTGGTGGTCCCTGGTATTTTTAGCTCACTCCTGCTCTGCCTGATTTTCCCCTTTGACCAGCTCATGCTCAACCCTGAATGTTTTGGGACTGGTAGTCTTACTTGCTTTGGGTTATATTTTGTCTTACTTTATTTTAAGATGCCCCCCTTGGTTTGATGAGACTTGAAATTGTCTGTGCGAAGGGCTCAGCTTTGGCAAGGCAGCCCACCCTACGTTTCCCAGCTGGGAGGATGATGAATATCAAACCCATGTGCTACCTACACATATCTTTGTACTTCAGAGCCTTGTCACAGGAAAGGATGGCTCTTAACCAGCCATGTGACTACAGGGCCTCATGCCCTTTATTAGGCTTATCATGTAGAGCAGAGGGAGAAGTCGATCTTCACAGTCAAGCTGATTGTTGCTGACATTTAAGGAGAAAGAAAATCATGACAGTTATGGTACATTTTTCAAAAAATCGAAGAAGGCGCTTCCATGTATTCTCTGTGTCAGCTTTCTTCACTCCTCTGCCTTTGGAAGGGATGCTTCTAGAAGAACCCGCCTTTGAAGTCTAGGAAATTAACCTCTTTTTTTTTTTTTTTTTTCAGGTGGCAGGATCTGAATTTGATTACACATTTTGTTGGAGGGATCTCCTTATGCCTCTGTGGGGTTCTCATTGTGGTGTTCAGGACCAGCTGTTTAATTTGGGGACCCAGTGTAAAAACAAATTGTCAATACTTTCCCAACGAAGACAACAGAACAGTAAGCAGAAATGGGACCCTGCTGACCAGACTTGAAGCTGTCCCAGTCACCACTTACTGTTATGTATAAGTCAACTGTAAACTTTAACTTACTATAAACCTTGCAAACAAATTCTTTTTTGTATGATATACTTATGTAATTAAAGGGACAAAGTTATATACACATTAAAAATGATGTATATCAAGAACAATCCTTAGTGTGATAAACACTTTAATAACACAGAGCTAAGTTCTAATCTGCCTAACCGTGCACTGCTGGTCTGCAATAGATGTGTTTCCGCTCTTGGGAAGGAATATAAGATAATGGCATAAAAGTGCCACAAACCAGATTCGGAGACTCAGTTCTTGATAAAGAGGGAAATGAGGAAATGTGTTCAAGTTCTGAAGACTTGGGAATTGTCGAGGTAGCATGGGTTATTTTTCAAGATTTATTTTGATTATGTGTCTGTGTAGAGCTGTGTGAGTGGATGCCACATGTGTGTAAGTGACCAAGGAAGCCAGAGGCATCAGGTCCCCTGGAGCTGGAGTTACGGGTTGTTGTGAGCAGCCCACTGTGGGTGCTGGGAACCTAATTTGGATCCTCTGGAAGGGCAGAAAAACTGTGAAGCACTGAACCATCTTTCCAGCCCCTTTAAGGTCGTTTCTAATTCATCACTACAGCTATTGATACAGTAGAGTAGTTCCTTACCATCCACTCATGTTTACAAATACTCACTTTAACACTACTTGAGCAGAATTGAACTCATTTTTAGCAGTTTTGGTCTGGGGAATAGTGCAAGGATAACACCAATGTATAGCCATGGGTACACATGTGCTCATGTGCATACATGTGAACACACACTCCCAGTTAGAACAGGGTTGGAAAAGCATGATCATTTGGTCTAGTTAGGCCTGGTAGACTGTTTTTGTCAATAAAACTTTATTGGGACAAAAACCACACTTATTGCTTCGTTTGTGTCTGTGGTGACTTGGCACCCCAGAGGCAGAGCTGAGTAGTTGCTATGGATTCCATGTGACCTGTGGAACCTACAGTATTTGTTCTGTGACCCTTTCTAGACAGAGAAGTTCGCTTCTTTCTAAGTTAGAGTCATCTACCTGATGAAATATTCTGTGTCTGGCAGACAAGTAAGCCTACAAAATGCATAATAAAAGATACATTTTTATTCATACACTAGTTTCCATTTAAAACTGTGTAAACAAGGTGATTTTAGACACGATTTGGTATAAAACATTGAAATAAGTTATTTTCCTCTAATTATAACTGAAAGGACCTCAGTCTTTTACATTCCTAACACGGCTGACTTTCACTCCTAGTTTCTTGTCTTTAATATGCAGGGTTGCTAAAGCGGTTAACCAGTTGTATATTCCCCATTTAATTTCTGTAACCACGTTTTCAGTGTGAAAACTAAAAATAATGCTAACCTAATTGGAGATCTTTTGACAACTAGTTTGCTTCATGATTTCTAAGCACTAGTCATGTGAATTAGACTCTGAATCTATTTCCTATTTTTAAGTTATGTCACAGAGGCTGGAGAGATGGCTCAGTGGTTAAGAACATTAATGGTTCTCTCAGAGGACCAAGGTTCGATTCCCAGCCTCCACACGGCGAATCACAAACGCCTGCAGCTCGTAACTCCAGTTCCAGATTTGACCCCCTCTTCTGGCTTCTGCGAGCACCAGACACACACGTGAGGCACATACATGCAGGCAAAATACCCAGACACATAAAATTAAAATTTACAAAAAGTTATGTTATGTGTTTAGCATTAACAGGGAATGTACTCAAAAATCTAGTTTAAAATATGGACAAAAATGCCACATAGCAACGGAATTTAAATTTTCAACAGATGTTATTTACTTCCCAAGATAAATCAAGCAATTTACTCTAAATAAAATATCAAGCACATACACTGGAAAGGAGTAAGCATATTTTCTCAACCTAAAAATAACCAGAAAAGAATGAGCATATTCATAAAGTCTCTAGGAGAAAATATTTGAAATTGGAACTTTTGACAAATCTTGGCTATAGAATTTTCACTTAGTATGTATATGTTTTTCCAGGTAAACTGATAGAATCTCTCCTTGACTTTTAAAAACATTACTTGATTAAGTAGTGAATAGTTATTGAAGCATGCACATGTTTATGGAAATGAGCGTTATGGAGAGTAACATCTACTTTTCAGTTTATGGAATAGAGGTAAGGATTGTTTTTGGTGTTTTGTGTGCTCTTCCCGACAATAGCCTGGTCTGCTCTTAGACCTGGGGGTTGATTAAGCAATCTAAGCCCTCAGCCTTGATTCTCATCCCCTTTGCACCTCTTTGCTTTTTTGTCGTATGATTTTGTGAATGTTACCACATGTGTAGATTAGTTTAGTTGTCACCACTGTCAGGACACATTGTTTTTCCATAATGCAGGTAAATTCCCTCATGGCTCTAAGCAGTAGCTGCATTCTGCCCCCAGGCCTAACCCCATGCCACCGCCATTTTCTTATCCATAAGTATTTGTATTTTCTTTTGAAAATGATGCAAATGAATCAGTACACATGTAGCTCTTGCATTGGCATATTGGCATCTTGCACCCAGTGTAACTTTGAAGTCCATGGAAACAGTTGAGTTGTGAATATCTTCTTTTACATTGCTGCATCTTATTCCATTGAAAAGATGTATTACAGTTTGCTTACCCATTCTCTTTGACATACCTATTCAAAGCACCACATGCTTTCTGAGGTATTTCTCCTCTCTGTTGAATTCAAATCTGTAAGTACTCTTGACATAGTGATTTATCAGATGCCAGAATATGTTAATAGTTTCTCCCGGTTGATGGCTTAGACTTTCATATTTTAAAAAATTGTTTTGCTTTCTATCACATTTTATTTATTTATTCATTCATGTGTGTACATGTGTGTTGATAGATAATGGCATTTTTGTGCCACAGCACACATGTGAAAGCCAGTGAACAACATGTGAGAGTCCATTCTTCCTTCACATCATGTGGGACCTGGAGATCAAACTGAGGTTTTCAGGCTTGGCAGCAAGGGCCTTTACTCTCTGAGTGATCTTACTGGCTGTGCTTCACTTTTCATTTTAATAATAATAATAATAATAATAAACATTATAATATATATATATATATTTTTTTTTTTGGTTTTTTTCAAGACAGGGTTTCTCTGTGTAGCTTTGCGCCTTTCCTGGAGCTCACTTGGTAGCCCAGGCTGGCCTCGAACTCACAGAGATCTGCCTGGCTGTGCCTCCCGCGTGCTGGGATTAAAGGCGTGCGCCACCAACGCCCGGCACATTATAATATATAACATATAAATTATATAGTAATAATATATAAACATAATAATAATAATAATAATAATTATTATTATTATTTGGTTTTTCAAGGCAGGGTTTCTCTGTGTTGTCTTGGAACTTATGCTTTAGACCTGGCTGGCCTCAAACTCAGGGATCTACCTCTGTCCTCCAAGTGCTGGGATTAAAGTTGTACTCTACCACACCTCATGCTCACTTTATCTTTTAAATAGTCTGTATCTAGAGTTTTCCTGCCTGGCCCAGAGTCAGGACAAATCTCTGCCACCTGCCAGTCCCACAACCGCTCAGACCCAACCAAGTAAACACAGAGACTTATATTGCTTACAAACTGTATGGTCATAGCAGGCTTCTTGCTAACTGTTCTTTTATCTTAAATTAATCCATTTCTATAAATCTATACCTTGCCACATGGCTCGTGGCTTACCCACATCTTTACATGCTACTTGTCATGGCGGTGGCTGGCAGTGTCTCTCTGCCTCAGCCTTCCATTTCCCAGAATTCTCCTCTCTCCTTGTCCAGCCTATACTTCCTGCCTGGCCACTGGCCAATCAGTGTTTTATTTATACAGAATGATATCCACAGCAATAGTCTTTCACAGAGTAGTAGGTTCTTGAAAAAATTATGTTGTATACATATTTTCCTATGTGTGCGTCTGTGAACATGTGCGTGTAGGTGCCTGTGGAGTCTAGAAGAAGGCATTGAATTCCCTGGAACCAGAGTTATAGACAGCTATGGTCAGAATACAGGATGTTATTTCAGTTTCCTGGTGTTTTTTGAGAGTTACCTTGTGTCTAATATATGGTCTTTTTTGATGAAAGTTTCATGGGCTGGTGGGAAGAATGTATATCCTTTAGTGTTGGGGTGAAATGTTCTCTAGAAGTCTATTAGGTCCATTTGACTTATAGCATTTAACTTCAGTGTTTCTCTGCTTAGCTATCATCTGGATGGCTGGTCTGTCGATGAGAATGAGGTGTGAAAGTCATTATCATTGTGTTGGGGTTACTCTACGATTTTACATTTAGTGTCCATTTTATGAGATTGTGTACCCTTGTGTTTGCTGTGTACATATTTAAAACTGTAATATCTTCTTGTGAATTGTTCTCCTAATGAGTATGACATGACCTTCCTATCTCTTCTGATAAGTTCTGTAACTACTAGAATGGCTATATCAGGTCATGCCCTAGTTTCATTTGACTTCAATGTGTTGTCTGTCATTGATGGGGAGATGTGTTTTTGGCGGCAACAAAAAGATGGATCCTGTTTTCTACTCCAGTCCACTAGACTGCATCTTTTTATTGGGGAAATTGAAACCATTGATATCGAGAGTTATTGAAAGTCGAGTCTTGATTTTTGTCATTTTGCTGATTTTGTAGATTTTCTTAGGCACTTTTGATCATTTATCCTGATATTATTTGTTCCTGTGACCTCTTGGTTGTATTTATCATTCTCTTCAGCCTGAAGTATTCTTACCACCCCTCTCCACAGAGCTAGATTACAGGAGTCATAAATTCTTTAATCTGTTCTTATCATGGTATGGTTTCATTTCTCCTTCAATTTTATTTTATTTATTTGTTTTGTTTTAGACAGAGTCTTACTATGTAGCTCTGGCTGTCTTGGAACTCACTATTTAGACCAGGCTGGACTTGAACTCAGAAAGATCCTCCTGCCTCTGCTTCCAAAGTGCTAGGATTAAAGGTGTGTGTCACCACATCTGCCTTCTTGCTCAAATTTAATGGATAGCTTTCCTGGGTCTAATAGTCTGGGTTGACAGTTATGGTCATGTAGAACTTGGGATGTATCTTCCCAGGTACCTTTGGCTTTTGAAGTTTCTATCTAGACTGCAGACATGGCTCAGTGGTTAAGAGTGCTTGCTGCTCCTACAGATGTAGGATAGATGTTTAGTTCCAAGCTCATAACTTACTATAACTACAGCTCCAATGAATCCAACATATCCCCACACCGTCCCAAATTAATGAGGCTTTCTCTTTCACTGTTGTTGTTACTTTTACATACATACATACACACATACATACATACATACATACATATACACACACACACACACACACACACACACACACACACACACACACACACAACCTATGGAGCATGTTCAGTGTTGCCTGCATGTATATTTTCATAGGGCTGTCCACTTGTTCTTGGATAACCAATCAGGGGATCTCATCCCTAGGAAGATGAATTCTCCCACTCTCAGCAGTTGTTAATTGTCTTTAGCTCTCCATCTAGGAATGAGACCTGGTGAGATTTCTCCATCCGCGTTGGGTGTCAGTTGTTGTCGGCATTGTTCAGGTCTTGTTTAGGCAGCCATGTGCTTGAGCTTCCTTGTCAGCTAGAAGACACAGTCTCACAGGAGAACGTCCTGTCCTCTGGCTCTTGGAATCTTTCTGCTCCCTCCTCTGTGATGTTCCTGAGCCTTAGGTGCAGGAGTTTTGTTGTAGATGTGTCCACCAGAGCTGAGTGTCCCAAGCTTAATTGTTCTGTTCATTTGGACTAGCTGTGGCTTTCTCTTGTGGTTGCCATCTGCTGCAAAAAGAAGCTTCTTTGATGCCGGGTGGTGGTGGCGCACACCTTTAATCCCAGCATTTGGGAGGCAGAGGCAGGTGGATCTCTGTGAGTTTGAGGCCAGCCTGGGCTACAGAGTGAGTTCCAGGAAAGGCGCAAAGCTACACAGAGAAACCCTGTCTCGAAAAACCAGATTAAAAAAAAAAAAGAAGCTTCTTTGATTAGAGGTGAAATTTATCCTTACCTGTGGTATAAAGTTAAGTATGCAATTAGAAAATCACACTAGTTTAGGAAGAGGTGGTAGCAGGATTTCCTCATGGGGCTAGGAACGCTCTAGGCATGTGTAGTGGAAGTACTAGGCATGATTTTCCTCCTGTTGCAAGAGACTTAAATCCAATTAGATCACTGTTAGTTACCTCCAATACTACATTATTACACTATTTCACTGTTGCAGGAATGTTGACTGTTGTGGTTAATGGACTTCACAGCTGGGTAGGACTACCAACTGCCCCTCTCCCCTAGGAGCCTGCATAGCACCTTCTGATCCTGTGAGAGTGACTGCTTGGGGGTGAGACTTCCAGATCAGATCCAGCCAACTATTACAAGTCTTGAGTCAAAATACACCATGTCTTCAGCAATAGGATTTTCCCTTTGAATTCCGGAAGTGAAGCAAGGGCGACCACAGTGGCTGTATTGTTAGAGAGGCTTCTCTTGGACTCCCCTGACCAACAACTTGAGATGAGCTTTCTCACTCACGGTACTTGGGTTTTGTTGGTCCGTGGCTTTTGTGAGGAACATTATTGCTCCAAGTGGTGTAACTTCTTTAAAACACACACATACACACATACACACAATTTACGTGTGATTTTCAGCAAATATAAAATTATGACTTGCTATGCCTTTTTCAAGCATGCTTGGTGTTAGCTGTCCCTCCTTTCTTCCTCTTCTTCTGTGTTGCCCTCCCTCCTTCTTCTCCAGTTAAAGCTCCCCCCTTTCTATTTCTCCACTTCACAATGCCAGTGTGTTCTTATACCCCTCTTGACTGCAGTTCCCCAACTACGGTCCCTTCTACTTTCCTGGATTCTGCAGTTACACCAGGTCATATACCCACATCTAAAGATTTGGAACTGGAATCCACAAGTTAGAGAGAATATGTGGCATTTGCCTTTCTGGGTCTGGGTTACTTCTATCAGTATAATACATTCTATTTTTGTCCATTTACCTGCAAACCTCGTGATTCCATTTTTCTTTACAGCAGAGTAGAATTCTGTTGCATTATTTGTACCATCTTTTCATTATCCATCTGTCAGTTGAAGGATATTTAGGTTGTTCCCATTCCCTAGTTATTGTGAGCAGAGCAGCAATGAACATGGCTGAGTGCTTATATGTGGAGTAGGATGTTGAATCCTTTGGGCATATGCCAAGGAGTGGTGCAGCTGGGTCATATGGTTGATTTAATTCTAGCTCTTTGAGAATTCTTCATGCTGATTTCCAGAGTGGCTGTACCAGTCTGCCATGCCACCAACAGCAGAGGAGGGACGGCTACGCTGTCCTTACATCCTCACCAGTTTGCCATGCCACCAACAGTGGAGGAGGGACGGCTACCCTGTCCTTACATCCTCACCAGTCTGCCATGCCACCAACAGCGGAGGAGGGATGGCTACCCTGTCCTTACATCCTCACCAGCATTTGTTGTCAGTTGGCTTATTGATCTGAGCCATTCTGAATGGGGTGAGATGAAATCTCAAAGTCATTTTAATTTGCATTTCCCTATTTGGAAGTTACAAAGAAATGGTGATGGGCTAAGAGGAGAAATGGGCTGAGTTTAAGTGTAAGAGCTAGTTAGTAGGAAGCCTGAGCTCATGGCTGAGCAGTTTTAATTAAAATAAGCCTCTGTGTGTTTACTTGGGTCTGAGTGGCTGTGGACTGGGCAGGACACAGAAAAACTTCCAGCTACAAATTTTTATTTAAAGCAGGTTGATTATAAATGCAATCTCTTCCTAAAGAAGAAAAAGGGATAGTATAGATATGATAGGCTAAAAGGGTAGATTAATGAACCTACTTTTAAAGAGCAACAACTTGTTTAAAAATGTTTTACATTGCTGTGGATTTTAGTTTATTGATACAAATTTAGAGTTGATTTTGTTATACTATATATATATTTCTATTCTCGTTTAAGGTATTATGTTTATGTAACTCAATAGATAATTAAGAAATACAGATTAATAATTAGTCTTCTATGATACTCAAACTTATAGTCATTTTTAGTTTTCTAGGTATACATAGGTAAAATTCAGTTAGGTAGGTAATCTTCAAACACTTCAAAGACCTACAGAATATGGCATTTAAAATGTTTTTAAAACTTAGACTTCCTGGACAGTGAGACACATCTGCTCCTGACAGCACTGATTTATTTCAAAGAGAAAGATGGGCATCAAAGACACTCTACATGGAGTTTATCTTCTTTTCGGCAAAAATAGCCATTTGGGCAAGAAACTGTTCTTGCCTGGACTGCTTGACAAAATGTCATATAAACTGGACATGCAGGACCCATAGGAAGATGACCACTGAACTTTGCAAGGCGAGATGGTCCTTCAGGTTCCTGCTTCACAGAAGAAACTGCCAGACATCCTATAGGATACAGAGAGAAGCAATTGAGAGATTCTAGGCCTGTATGCTGAAAATTAGATGCCCCAAGATTGCAGAAGAACTTTGGATGACTGTCCAGGCAGGCAACTGTCTCTGTTGTTTCCAGAGTTTTGGAAGTTGTTTACAATGCTCTTCCAGTTTACTTAGGTAATATTATATCCTTCTGAGGTCTTTGATGTAGTTGAAGACTAGATAGTTATAATTATAATTTTTCTTGATTATGATAAAAGTTAAATTAGATATGAAACTTTAGACTCACAAATATAGGACAGATAGAATATTATCTTTAATTTTGACAAATGCAAGTAGACTAGATATTGTAACTATAATTCTTGATTGATAATTGTTTGTTATATATAATTTTACTATGTTAAAGTTAAAACCTTCCTTTTTAATTAAACAGAAAGGGGAAATGCTGTGGGATAATGCTTTTGTACACTGGCTTAATAAAATGCTGATTGGCCAGTAGCCAGGCAGGAAGTATAGGTGGGATAAGCAAAGAGAATTCTGGGAAAAGGAAGAGCAGAGTCAGGAGATGCCAGCCCGCCATCCAGGAAGCAGCATGTAATGTAATGGCACATAGGTAAAGCCATGGAACACATGGCAACATATAGATTAACAGAAATGTGCTGAGTTTAAGTGTAAGAGCTAGTCAGTAGGAAGCCTGAGCTAATGGCTGAGCAATTTTAATTAATATTAAGCCTGTGTGTGTTTACTTGGGTCTGAGCAGATGCGGACCGGGCGGGACATAGGAAAACTCCAGCTACATAGTTTCTTACTCAGTTTTAACCCCAATATAAAAAAAGTTCCCTAAAATATAATTCTACACATAAAGCATACTTGTTCATAGTACTTTTATTCAATATTGCTCAGAGTGGAAGACAAGCCACGCATCATTTGGTATGTGAATGATAAAACATGTTGTAGTTTTTATAGAATGGCCACTACCGAACAACAAAAAGGAACAAACTATGAATGCATGCCAAACATGGATGCATATGAGAAAGTTTGCATAAAAGGAACCCAAATCGGGACCTATAGCTCCATTTATTTGAAAGTCTAGAGAAGAAAAGACTGGACGATAATGACCCAAGAAAACAAGACGAAATGGAACTAGGAAGGGGATGGTAATGTAAAGGGCTGAGAGGGCTGAGGGTGAGACTCCATGGCAGAAGGCTTGTCCAGGATTGCTGAGGCCTGAGCTTGGATCTGTAGTGGGGGAAAAGTGAGAAAACATCTGTGGTTGATGATAATGTTCTAAATCATAACTGAAACGGTGGCTGTGCAGACTATACATGAGATCACTGAACTGTAGACTTAAAATGGATACACTTCTATAAATTGTACTCCAATAAGAGAATTGAAAATACTTTTTTTAATTCAGTAGAAAATTGCTTAATTCCAAGATAGTCCATTTTCCAAAAATTTGTAAATACATTTTTATTTCTATGTGATCCTTATAAGATTTATTTATTTATTGCTGAGTAAATGCATATATTTGGGTCTCTTCTCATGAATAGTGCTAATTTTATGATAGTGCTTTCAATTTGCAAGAACCTATATATTTTTCTACTTTCTTGGCTTCAAAACATCACCTTTCCTTTTGTCTCAGTTCTTTTTAACACTGCCCTTTCTCCATTGTGTTAAATATGATACTTCTTCATTTCTGTCATTTTTTTTTCCTGGTTGCACGCTAGAAGTAATTTTCAGTGTTCCCTGTGTCAACTGGTGTTCTTTTGATACACAACACAGACACAGACTCCTGCTACATTAAGGAGCAGGGAATATGCTCAATGCTAGAAATTAGTAGAGGTAGAAGGAGCCACAACCATGGGCTCATATGAAGACCCACAGATGCAGGCATGACAAACTCCAGCCCTCCCTGAGGACTGACGTGGCAAAGAGGGAAATCCCACTTATTTTGAGATGTGTGAACTGCCTCTTGGACTGGTCTATTCTAATTTCCTCCACACTCTGAGGCTGTTTCTCTCTTTGTTCTGAGGCTTGTTTGCATAAGGACCTTGCTTTCTTATTTTGCTGGCATAAAAGGATATTCCAGCAGATCTGGTATTTGCCAAAGTAGACCACAGAAAACTTTCCACCCAGTGTTTGTCTCAGTTCTCAGACAGCCTGATCCAGCAGAGCGTATGAAAAGTCACAATCTCAGAAGAGTGAAACCTCGAGGCTTAAAATACACTTTTCCCACTTGGTTGTATTGCCTGACAGGAATTGGACTTTTCAAGATAGAAGGGGACATAGCCCTTTTCTTCCTGTGCCAGGGAAATTAAAACTATAGTGACAGTTATGGTCATTCCTACTGCGATGTATTCGTTGGGATACCTCAGGGAGTATTGGGCTGTCGCTAATGAGTCTACACAGCACGGGGTTACTGAGCCAGGGCACAGGCAGGAGACTCAACACTAAGTTTCTCTGGCTTCCTTTCCTTAGGGGAAGTGGCTTGTGATCTCCTAGGAAGGGGATAATCAGTTGTCAGTAATGAGTCACAATTCAAAGGTTTTGTATTAGTAGATCATCTACTTTTAATAGATGGTGTGTGTATGTATAATACATGCTTATATGGAGTGGCAAACTACTAATGTCTTTATGTGTGGACTTCATGATCACCCCATGAACTGAATCTTTGGAACAGAAAAAAAGCCACCAATATTTTGTTCTCTCATACTAAGAAAGCTGTCAGGCTCAGGAGAAGTTCATTTTACATAATATTTTCATTAAGTCAACTGATTCTGTTCCCTTTACTATTTATCATTTATTTGAATCACTCAAAGTAGCATCAATATTTAGTATGATGGTCAAAGTTTGTTTTTTTTGTTATTGTTGTTTTGTGTTTTCGACACAGGATTTCTCTGTGTAGCCCTGGCTGTCCTGGAACTCACTCTAGACCAGGCTGGCCTCCACCTGCCTCTGCCTCCCAAGTGCTGAGATTAAAGGCATGCATCACCACTGTCTGGCCAAAGTTCATCTTATTTGCTTGACTATAGGGGCTTCACTTTTTCCGTTAGTCAAGTAATTCAACATGGCTTTATCACCACTTTTATATGTAAGCTAATGATGAGGATTCCTCATATTTTTGAGGTTTCCCAAGACATCTGAGGTTTATGCTCTCTGTCTGTCTCTATTCGCTCGCTCGCTCTCTCTCTCTCTCTCTCTCTCTCTCTCTCTCTCTCTCTCTCTCTCACTCACTCGCTGAAAGCACCAGAGTAGATGATCTGGGGTTAGAGTAGCTGTTTGAAATAAAACCCTTCACCTGGCTTAGCTCCTGGTACACGGAGAGAATCAATCCAGCCCCCAGCTCTTGGTTCACAGAAAGAATTTAGAAAGATAAATGTAGTAACTACCAATATTATTTAGTAACTTCTTCCTTGCTTTCCCATGAAGGTTAGAACACCCAGGTAGACATACCTTCTTTTAGATGGAAGAGGGGTTCTTCATGAACTCTTTCTGCCTGCTGGTGTCCCTTTCACCTCACATTTAAACTAGAAAAGGCACTGCAAGCCATGTCTGCTACCTTTTAGCCAGCACACACCATCAGTTCTCTGTGTACACAGCTGAATGATTGACTACGTCATCCAGGTTCTTCCGCTAGCCATTTCAACTTATTTTCGGGTGAAATAAGGGTGGATTTGTTTGGGAAAGGTGTGTAAAGAAACATCAGGGCAGGTTTCATTAGTTTCCATTCCCGGAAACTGATGAGGCATGCTTCAGCTCTTGGAAAGTTTGATGACTGGCTTTGTGGCATCTTCATACCATCTTATCTGGGCAGCAACTATCTGAGGTTTGTCATCTTCCTCTTGGGGAGGCGGGGGGGGGAACTGAGAAATGATGTCAAATCAATGGCCCCTGAGATGGGATGAAATCCAGATTAGAGACTACTTTGCTAAGAGAGCAAATCCAGAACAGGCTGAGATGATCTTGATTTGTTTTTATTTTAAAGATTGATTTATTTTTATGTATCTGAGTACTTGGATGAATGTAACTGAACCATGTTGGTGCAGTGACTGTGGAAGCCAGAAGAGGGCATTAGATGCCCATTAACTGGAGTCACAGATGGCTGTAAGCTACCACGAGGGTGATGGGAACCAGACATGGACCTTCTGCATGAGTCATCAGTGCTCTTAACTGCTGAGGCATCTCTCCTGCCCTGATCTTTCATAGTTTTAAATAGAATCTTCAAACACCATTGTATAGGGCTTCAGCCTGTGCTTACATCCTTGGAAAACCATCCAGCAGCCAGTATCGGCGGCTCTGCATCCTAGCTCTTCCACAATTAGCATTGGGACCACATGATGTGGAACTAAAAGGCATGCCATCGATGTCACCAACTTCTGGGCTGGTCCTGAGGTTTCCTGGCAAGATGACTGCTGGAAAGATGCTGGAGGCTGAAGTTCTGGGTTAACCTCAGTCACATAGTGCTCTTGCCAGGTGGCCTGAGAATGACCTCTCAAAAAAGCTTAGAGGTCACGTCTTCCCAAAGAGAGGAGTGGCCCCACTGGCAGCCCAGACTACTGCACTGGAAGCATGCATAGACACTTGCTTGTCTTCTGATATTCTCTCTCTCTCTGCTCTCTGTCTTTATAAAGATTTATTTATTTTTATGTGTGTGGGTGTTTTGCCTGCACGTGTGTCTGTACACATGAATGCCTGGTGCTTACAGAGGCCAGGAGAAGGTGTGAGATCCCCTAAGATTGGAATTACAGACGGCTGTAAACCACCATGTGTGCCGGGAATCGAACTTGGGTCCACTGGACTTGCAGAGTGCTCTTAACTGCTGAGCCATCTCCCCAGCCCCATTCTTCTAGTCTTAAGAAGTGTTTTTAGTGTCTTTGTTAATTTTTTATCTCTCTCATGCCTCGACAGTGGTTTATCATAAAATTAGAGGTCATATCCATCATTGCCAGCCATCTTGGACAGAATGGGCATTAATCTCAGATTCTAATTATTAATGTATAGCATAGTTAAGTATTATTTGATTAAAGAGTCCCTCGCTTATTTTCTGTGCAGTCTTACTGGAGAGGGAGAACTTCCTTCTGTGTTGCCGTCTTTGGGATACTGCCTGCTTCTGGTCCTCCACCCTGGTGCCACTTTCTGTGCCCGCTGGGCACCCATCCCCAGGTAAACTTGTGTTTACCTATTCAGGAGATACGAACCCCATCCACAAGAAGGTCTGATGGAACTTTACCCTTCTAGAATAAGTATTTAATATACATTCACAAAACTGCTTCCATTGAGTGGGGGGTGTTTGTGGCACGGCCTTCCTTCTAACGGCATTAAAAATCTGTTCTGCTCCATAATAGAAATTGGATGAAAGTTTATTTTTCCTTTAGAGATTTCTATAGAGGTTCTTAATCACAGAACCTGGGGCTGCTTATGAACCTGCTGCTCCAAAGGCAGAAAGCAGGCTGGTGTGTCAGACCAAGATGGATGGGAGAACAGAGCGTGAACCGAGTGGAAGCGTGGGTCTGTGTTTCTCCTGACTATTCAAATACATCTAATACCATTCGTTCCAGTGCTGAGGACAATCAGACGCCGTATCTCTGAACTCTGACTGACAAAGCAAAGAGAAAGAAACAAGGTGCAACTCAGAGAAAAGGAATTTAATCCATTCATCAAAACTAATCCACATGAATAAGGAAAGCCAGCTGCACAGAAGAAAGAGGGAAACACATTTCGGTTTTATCTTTCTCTTCAAGTTGGAGCCCAATGTTTACGGGAAAGCAAAGCTCAGAACATTTCATTTTTGATGTTCCTAAACACGGTTCTTGAACTTGCAGATTATCGCTTTGCCTTTTAACACCAGTCCCTGAAGGTAATTCTTGTTTTGCTGTTCTTCTTTTTCTTTTCAAAAACTTTTCCTTTTGTTGTTGTTAAAGAGGAATAAATCCTGACGGGCAGATGACAAGAGCCAGTGCTTTTTCTTACAGAGAAGTGTGGCAAATACCCCTTCATGGAAAAAGTCCCCTTTCAAAGGGATGCTGTTTAAAAAACTCCCATTATGGCATCCAGGCACTGCGGAAAGATAATTGTAGGTACCAGTTATGAATGAATGAATGAACTAATGAATGTATAACAAATAAAAGCACTTGACCCATTTCATCACCCAAAGGGATAGAACCCTGAAAAGGTTTTCCTGACAGCTGACTGACATCTGACAGGGATTTTAAGCCCTTCTCTTTGAATAGCTTCCTGTGGACTCAGGGTTCTGACCCTGCGTTTGTTTGCTTTGTCTGAGCGCCTCAAAAGAAAGATGCTATCAGGTGCACATGTGACATGGGAATTGGCTCACAAAGGCAAAGGTTGCACAGGCTTTACGGAGACTTAGGTTTTTATAACATCTACAGCATCTAGGCAGAATGATAAGGTTGGTTTTTTTTTTATAGGATTGTTTTTCGTTAAAAAAACTCTTGGGAACATGAGTATAAAGGTTATGTTAAGAGAAAAACAAAAACAAATAAACAAACAAACAAACAACGCTTTCATTCATTTTCTCATTCAGAGCCCAGAGTGCTAAGTGCCATACAATGAGACCCACGAATTTTACTTACTCAATTATCCAAAAAATTCACTTCTTTTGAGAGCCTTCATTTGGCCATAGCACATGGGAGGTGGGGAACCCACTCTAGAAGAGAATAAATTGAGGGCTGGAGAGAGGGCTCAATAGTTAGGAGCACTTGCTGCTCTTGCAGAGGTCCTGGGTTTGGTTCCCTGCACCCCCATGGCAGCTCACAACTACTGGAATTGCAGTTCCAGGGGATCTGATGCCTGGTTCTAGCCTCTGCAGGCACCAGGCATGTACATACATACAAGAAAACTCTCATACACCCAAGAAATAAACAAAGTGAGATGACGATACATTGAAGAGTTGAATCCAACTCTTAAAGCCTTCGACTAAAAAAGTGTTTTGGATCATCTGTCTAAGCTCCTCCCAACGATAGTCTTCCCAACTTGCTTAGACATTTCTGATGATTACAAACATGTTCTTGAGAGGGTTTCTTGCAGGGACAATTACCAGAAGCTGTTTCTGATTTTGAGAAAAAACCTGGATACCTGTAACTTCTACATCACAGAAAATCACAAAGTGCATGATTAATCGATTCTTAGGAACCAATAGATGTTTTAACCCTTTCAAATATTTGAAAAAAAAATTGTGACTCTTCAGAGGTCTTCTCCTTCAAGTTCCTCCCTGATACCAAATATGCTTGCTTTCTTGTAGGATACAGGCTTTAGTGTATCAGGCTGGCTACCTCTGGATACAATGATGGTCCCTGTCTATACATCCCAATTTATTTCAGTTGAGTGAGTTTACTTAAACCAAATGGTTATCGAACCTCCTCATGCATCTGACTTACTAGGAGAACCTTGGAAAACTTTTCACTTGAAGACATTCAATTTCACTTGATATGAGACTGGCTTTTAGTCATCAATATTTTCTAAAAAGCCTCTCACTGTAGTAGTAAGACAACATTGGTTAACTCAGGTAGGAATTTAAGACTGGAGCCACAGTTATCTAATAAACGCACAACTAGGTCCCAATGAGTATTGATGGAGCCTATCTGAGCATTTCTGGAAAAGAAATGTTACCATTTATCAACTGCTTTCTCAGAGCTTGGCATCAGGCTAACTGTGATCTCACTTAAATATAAAATGTGTAAAGAAGAACTTGTAGCTCACAGTCACCAAGTAACATAGCCAAGGTAATACTAGATACAACAAAATAGTCAAGTAGATCCCAGACCATGTTGCTGGGACCTTGGGGTAACCTTTCTCTTGCCTTTTTGTCTTAATAGAACAAGGGCCTGAGATGGCCGTGGTATACAACAAGGGTAAGATATCATTAGCTTTCGACAGGCCTCAATGGAGGCCTTTCACTGTCCAAATCATTGGGGATATGGCACTGGGAAGATCCCAGTAGGACAAGGACTTTGCACCACTGCCCTTTCTTCTCGTCCATGCCCATAGAACATTACCGAGGACCCAAAGCTGCAGATGGAGGTGAGAGTTCTCAGAGGCCAAGTGGTCTAGCTACAGTTGCATTTGGTAGAGAGACAGCTGGGAGGGTTTTGTGTAAGTCCCTATCCTGGTCCACATGTTCGTTTCCCTTTTGTGTTTCATAGAAGAGCGGGGGTGAGGGGAGTGAGGGTGGTAGGTAGTGGGATGGGTGGGGCTTTCTCTGAGAACTGAGGCTGAAGAGGGCTGAGACTCATAAATGACTGAAGAATATAATCACTTGTGACACATTGACTGCTCCATTCTCAGTGCTTATTCCTAAAATCTTTCCAGCCTTGAAGAGCTCCATGGCTGCCATATGTCACCCAAGTACTGTCCATCCCATTCTGACCATTGTGGTGATGTATTGTGTCCCCCAATAAAACTTGCCTGGAGATCAGAGGAAAGAGCCAGCCTCTATATAGACGTCAGGCAATGGTAGCACACACCTTTAATCCTGTCACTTGGGAGGCAGGGATCCGTCTGGAACTCTATGAGTTCAAGGCCTCACTGGGAACAGAGCCAGTCATAGTGATACACGCCTTTAATCCCAGCACTAACCATAGAGGTCTGTACAGACAGACAGGAAGTGACAGAGCTGGGCAGGAAGAGGAAGTGATGTAGCTGGGCTGAAAGAGCCAGTGGGAGAAAAGAACAGAAAGGCATGTAGGTGTGGATATATATACAGGAAGTAGCTCTCTTTGGAGACTGAGGTGTCAGTGAGGTGAGGTTAGCTTGTGGCTTTTCCTATTTCCCTGATCTCTCAGGTTTTCTCCCCTATATCTGGCTCTGTGAATTTATTTAATAAGACCATTTAGTAATTCATCTACAGACCATCTCAATAAACTGCTTCCTTAGGACACATTGCCCTCTGTGCTGGCCAGTGTTATGAAAACTTGACACATGTTAGTTATTTAAGAGAAGGGAATTGAGAAGATACCTCCATAAGATCAAGCTGTAGGCAAGCCTGTAGGGCATTTTCTTAATTAGTGATTGATGTGGGAGGGTGCAGCTCATTGTGGGTGAGGCTATGTCTGGGCTCCTGGCCTTGGTTTCCATAAGAAAGCAGGCTGAGCAAGGCATGATGAGCAAGACAGTAAGCAGCATTCCTCCATGGCCTCTGCATCAGTTCCTGTCTCCAGGTTCCTGCCCTGTTTGAGTTCCTGTCCTGACTTCCTTTGATGATGGACAGTTATGTGGAAGTGTAAGCCAAATGAACTTTTATCCCCAAATGGCTTTTGGTCATAGTATTTCATCTCAGCAGTAGAAACCCTAACCAGGACCCCTCCCCCCCATCCTCTTGTCCAGACATCCTGTTCTGATGTCCACGAGGCTTTCTTAGTAAGGGCAGTGATGGAAAATTTAGAGTCTCTAGGTGAGTGTTTCTTATTATTTTGTTTTGTAATATATAAGTTAAAAGGATAAGGTTTTATATATATATATATATAAAATGTATATAAACCTTTGGTTTCCTAGGTTTACCAGTATTTGATTTTTTGCTAATCATTCTAGCCTGTCACCTTACAAGCATTCAAGGACTTGAGTAAAAGCTACTCTGTTATTTGTATGTCTTGACAGTGGCGTGTAACAACCAAGTACTGACTGGACTACAAATTATTTTTGTTTTTTATCTATTGCAAATTAAATATTGGACTAGATTAAATTTGTATCTCATTGACATATTAGCCATGGGCAATCTATGTTGCTTTAGGTTGCTCATTGGATATTTTAGTTTGGGTCCCCCCAGAAGTTGACATTGAGGGCAGGGTATCATTTTGAATTAAAAAAAAAAACTGGCCTAGAAAAGAAGAATTTATGCAGGTAAAGAAGAAAGGAATTGGGAAATCCTGAAGCCTTCTTCCACAGTGGGGTAGCTTAATTGCATAGAGAAATTGTGGGAAATAATGCTAAACACAAACCTTAGAATTATCCTGCCTAAGAGTAAAGGTCATGGGGTATTTATACTCCACATCCATTGTGTGTTCATCAACATGGAGTATGGACCACTTCTGACTGCTCTTGGGTATGTTTCTCCTTTAAAGATGCTTTGTGTTCTAAAGTGATAAATCCAGGGGAGTCTGTTTAAGAAGTATTAGGAAAATTCATTAAGGTAAATTGAGGAAATACACTCACAAATACAGAACGGAGTAGACAGATGAAGTTGTCCTCTGATCTGACTGGGAGTGAATTCACCTCTCAGGCAGGAGCAGGGAGAAGGAGCATGTGACCCTTCTCCCTCTCCTTTTAAGAGGTCACATAGAATGGCAGGAAGTATCACCTCCTTCGGGTCCTATAGCCCAAGGTCACGAGTAGAGCAAATACCACTACAGTGTTCTGAATCTGTAGTCCTAAGAGTTGGAAAGCTGAGGCAGGATGATTGAAAATTTAAAGTCAGACTGAGCTATATGGTAAAATCCTGTTTAAGAAGAAATAAGATCACAAAGCTGGCTGTACAACATCTGGGTGAGCAACCTCGAAAGTCCTAAGTGTCAGGGAAGCGTGGTGTTCAGATACAATGTGGTAACTGAAGTTCCTAGCGAGTGAGTGGAAGAACCAAGGATGCAGAAGGCCCTGGGTTTGTCCCCATCACCACCTTTAAAAAAAGGTACTTGGGTTTATAATCATCTTTCAAAAAATTTGAATCCATAATCTCCTTTCTAAAATATTTATATTTGTATTATCATTGTTTGTTGTTATTGTTGAGATAGGATCTCATTATGTAGAGCAAGCTGGCTTGAACTCACAGACATCTGCCTGCCTCTGCCTCTCAAGTATTGGGATTAAAGGCATGCACCATCATGCCTAGAAGCTTATATTATTTGAATTAAATCTCCATTTACTTAATAGTCATATCCAGCACATTGCTAGCTATTCATTGCATAGTGATGAAAAAAATTCATAGTGAGAGCTCAAGTATTTAGATTATAGCATAATGCAGTTTAAAAACAAAGGGCGGGTGAGGTATCTCAGTGGTTAGTGGCAGTTTTCAGTTCTCACCCTTATGGCAGGAGGAGGAGCTGATAACCTCTCCTTCCTACTTCTGGAAATGCTTGATCTTACAGAATTCCCTCTCACATCCAAGTATCAGAATGTAAGCATCCCAAACCACCTAGAGGCACATAAGTGTTCCCATCAGACAGCCAGAGTCATGTGGTGACAAGCCAGCAGAGACATCCTTATGATCACCACAGCTAATAGGACTCTGTGTACAAGAACTGTCCAACTGAGCCCAACCTATAGAACCAAGAGATCTGTGAATGTTATCTTGTTTTAAGTCACAAGATTTTTCAGAGTAGGGGGATGTTGTTACTCAGTTCACAGAAGTGTCTAACTGGGCTTCAGGGAAGTATTTCCTACTATCTTTTTTGGAAGAGCCTTTTCTGTATATGAGATCAGTTGTTTTGAGCAGGAGGATAATTTTGAGGAGTCTAAAGAAATGATAAGAACAAATGTACAGATGGATGAATAGCCTAGTACACTGAGGGAAACTTGAGCCGATCAGTTGTGCAGAGGCCAAATGATGAGGAGCTGCAGAGCCTATTCATCAAGGAGATTCTTGTGTTGGAGATTTAAGGCAGCTGTCTGACTCTGCTAAGTAATTTTAATTGTTCTCTATAAGCTCATAGCCTTATCAACTAATTAGAACACCATGATGCCTCCAACCTGTCTCCACATATGTTAATTGGCTTGATGGTGTTCGTTCATTCATCCAAAGATATATCCAGCTGGGTGTTAAAAAGATCAGGAAGCCAAAAGTCAAGCTTCCTTCTCTTGAAAAGCTTGAGGTGTCTTTGATACCTAAATATGGAAGAAATGGGAAAAAAAAAAACTCAGAACAGAAAATGATTCATGGAAAACCATGACTTCAGATTGCTCCAGGTGTTAAAAAAGAATGATTGTGAATTTCCACTCAAGGAGGGGAACTGCAGTTAGACCTTTCTTGAGTTGCTCAAATGTCTCCAAATCTGATACCATAGTAGTATCTTAAAAATTGGCTGATTTTCTTCATTTTATGAAATGAGAACAATGAGAGCAAATAGCTCAGTGACACTAATGTGTATGTACTAAGATCCAATCTAAGTGCTGGGAACGGATGAGCTTATTTAAAAGACAATCAGGTCCACAGACAATCCTTTGCAGTAGAGCATTATTATCCCCATGTTCAAAGCAGCTCTAGGGTCACTCAGTAGCCTCTGTTCATAACAGCAAGAGATGGCGAGCTGGGATCTGAACCGTAGCAGCCACTACCAATTGACACAACACTGCTTCTTACTATAAAGCTATGTGTTTCATAAACGAGTTTACATTTTTTTAAACATTTGATTTGTTGTTATTTTATGCGTGTTTTTTCTGCGTGTCTGTGCCCCAAATTAGTTTTTAAGTGACAAGATGGTAACTCCCTTCTGTCTCATTTGCACATTCACTAGCGATATCATTGTATCCATCTAGCAATCTTATTCATATTTCATACATTAACAAAGGACTAAATTGATTTTGATTGTTACAGGTATTTTGCTAAGCAAAGTGGAATCAGGACTTTATTACATCACGAGAGACCAGTAACTCAATAACTGACTCTGTCCACTTTCTTCACCCATCACTTTGGTAAAATGCAGGTTATTTGATATAGCTCAAAACACAGGATTAAGCCTGGTTGAAAGCGTTCTGGCACTGCAGGATGTTTCTGCCTGTCTGTTTTGTTTTTTAGACAGGGTCTCACTATGTAGCTCTGGCTATCCTAGAACTCACTCTGTAGACCAGGCTGGCCTCAAACTCGCAGAGATCTGCCTGCCTCTGCCTCCTGCGTGCTGGGATTAAAGGTGTGCACCATGCCCAGTTTGCAGTTTTTACTTTCCTTCACTGCTCTTGTATGAACACACCTAGCCAGATCACCCAGGAAGAAAGCAACGTGTAGTGAGAAGAATGTAGAAGAATATGCCTATGGCAAGAATACTCTTGTGTCTTAATGCCTGCTTTGGCCTAGGCAGAGATGCAGGGGAATCTTCCATGTGTGGCTTTCCAAGTTGTTTGCTGGTTTGTTTCCTTTGATCCTCCAGTAAACTGTATTCAATTCTGACCTCTTCTGAAGAAAAATCACAGCTTAATTAGCTTCCAATGACAGTTAGAAACTGACCTCAGTGTGCTAAACTTCTCATCTTTAAATGGATCAGACTAAGTTGAAATTTTGGAACCTTTTATATAGGCCATAGTAACAGTGGAACCTACTATTTATTGAGAATATACTATTTGACAGTCTATGGTCTAAGCATTCTTTCCTTTAGTCTTTTTTTTTCTCCTGTGGGCTGTTACTGGGATTTGAACCCAGGATCCTGTACCTACTAAGCACATGCTTAACTCTTCTCACTGTACTACACCCCTAGCCCCTCATTTATTCTTCGAAGCAATCTTCTGAAGTAGGAACTACTGTAGTCCTGTTTTAAAAACTGAAATAAGGACTGGGGAGATAGCTTCAGGGGTAAGGGGCTTGTTTCACAGGCATGAAGATCTGAGTTCTGATCCTGAGGACTCTTATACTGGGTATGATGGTATGGGCCTGAAACCCCAAGGCTGGTGGATCCTAGGGCTCACTGGCTGGCCAGTTTAGCTGAAATAGTGAGCTTCAGGTCCAGCAACAGACCCTCAAAAAATGTCCTGGAAAGCAACTGAAGAAGTTATCCCTACGTTGACCTTTGGCCTTCACATATACCCACACAGGGGCATGCACCTGTACACACATGCATCCACTACACATCCAAGTTGAAATAACAGGTTTGAAGATTGTTAGTAACTTCTAACAGCCACATAGTTCAGCTTGGATCCGAGAATGATTTGTCACCCTTTGAGGACAGTGTTCATTAGGTAAGCATGGCTATGCTCTTGTTTAATGCCGAAACTGTCAAAGCCACACTCAGAGTTCACCCACTGTGTAACTTCCATTTTGGAATTAGATGCTCATATTTGATAGTTGGTAGTGTGTGCCTGTGAGCCTACAACCCTGGAGGCAGAGGCAGGAGGATTGTAGGACTGTTCTGTTCTACAAAGTCTGTTCTACAAAGAGGGTTCTTGACCAAAAGGGCTACATAGCAAGATCCTATCTCAAGAAACAGAATCAAAAGAAAGCAAGAAAAAAGGTGTTACTGTTTTGTGATAGGCCAGTGAATCTAGCAGGAGCTTTAAGAACAGTGCTGGCTCTTTTAGTGAGTGGTGGTGGGATGGGTCCTGACTGCTCCAGCCCAGCTCTGCTATACTTCAGGGAAACTGAAGCTTCCAGCAGAGCTCCACAGCAGGATTTCGTAGGATACTAATTATTTTGTCGGCTTCTCTTGCGGAATACTGATTTTTAAAAAAGTCATATCTGTAAAATCTCCCCCTATCCCAGTCTAAGATTTTTTCTGTCTTAATTAACATATCAATGGACACGACAGGATTAATAAAAGATTACCCTTGGAAGGTGCTTAGGGTTTCGAATGTCCAAGCTCCTCTGCCCCCTTCCTCTTCCCCTTTCATCTCCCATTTTGGAATCCAGCGGGTACCCTCTTGATTGCAGCCCTGAATATATGTGTTGGCGGCAGCTGCTCAGGGAATAAACAGGACCCAGCAGATGTGTCAAGAACTAGGGCGGACTCAGCTCATATTGAAATTGCTTTCCAAGTGAGTCTGAGCCAAACAGCTCACAAACATCCGTACGTGTTGCTTTATTAAGCTAAAATGTTAGTTAAAATCACAGTAAATGTATACTAGACTTAGTGAGTTTTAGAAAAATTTCAAAAGTGTAATATCTTGATTGGAAGATCAAGTTTAAAAATAAGGGATTCTGCTTCTCGGGCCAAGGATCCTCATTAGAGTGACATCATCTTTAAACCCTGCCTGACAAACCCTGATCCTCTGCAGTGATGCCCAGGGAAGGGAAGACAGGACAACCTGGAAGTCCAACTACTTCCTTAAGATCATCCGACTTTTGGATGATTACCCAAAATGCTTCACTGTGGGAGCAGGCAAAGTGGGTTCCAAGCAGATACAGCACATCCACATGTCCCTGTGAGAGAAGGATGTGGTACTGATGGGCAAGAACACCATGATGCTCAAGGTCATCAGAGGGCTTCTGGAAAACAACCCGACTCTGGAGAAAAAGCTACCTCGTATCCAGGGAAATGTGGGCTTTGCGTTCACCAAGGAGAATCTCAATGAAGTTAGGGACACGCTACTGGCCAATAAGGTGCCGGCTGCTGCCCACACTGATGCCGATTGCCGTGTGTGAGGTTTCTGTGCCATCTCAGAATACTTAATCTGCAGCCTGAGAAGACCTCTTTCTTCTAGACTTTAGGCATTACTACTAAAATCGCCAGGTACGGAACCACTGGGATTCTAAGTGAAATGCAGCTGATAGAAACGAGATAAAATCGGAACCAGCTAAGTAAGCCACACCGTCTAACATGCTGAGCATCTCTCCCCTCTCCTCTGGAGTGATCGATCATCCAGCGGGTGTTTAACAGCAGCGGTGTTTACAACCCGGAAGTGCTTGACATCACAGAGCGGATTCTTCACTCCCGCTTCCTAGAGGGTGCCTGAACGTTGCCTGTGTTTGTCTGCGGTTTGGTTACCAGACTGTTGCCTCAGTGCCGTACTCTTATCATCAATGGGTACAAGCGGGGCCTGGCTTTGTCTGTGGAGACAGAGTACACCTTCCCACTTGCCGAAAAGGTCCAGGCCTTCTTGGCTGATCCGTGTGCATTTGTGGCTGCTGCCCCCGTGGCTGCTGCCCCCGTGGCGGCTACCACAACTGCTTCTTTTGCCGCTGCGGCAGCCCCAGGCAAGGCTGCAGCCAAGGAAGAGTTGAAGGAATCAGATGAGGATATGGGATGTGGTCTCCTTGACTGATCGCCTCCATGCAACCAACTCAACCAGCTTAATTTGAGAAACATGAGAACAAAGGCTGATTTCTCTCACAGGAAAACCCACAGAAACGGCTAGCCTGGCTCATAGGATCTCACAGAGTCTCAACCAACAACCAGGGAGCCTGCATGGGACTGACCTGGGTCCTCTACATATACGTGACAGTTGTGTAGCTTGGTCTACTTGTGGGACCCCTAACAATTGGGGCAGGGCTGTCTCTAACACTTTCACTGGCTCTTGGGAACCTATTCCTCATATTGGATTGCCTCGCTCAGCCTTCATACAAGGGAAGGGGCTTAGTCTTACTGCAACTCGATACTCCATGCTTTGTTGATACCCATGGGAGGCCTGACCCTTTCTGAACAGGAGCAGAGGAGGAGTGGATGGGGGCGCAGAGGGGAGGTGGGGGGAGGAAACCAATTAAAAAAATGTGGAAAAAAAAGGGAGGGGGTTCCATGTATGCCTAGCCTCTGGAGTACATGCCACTGGCTACGCACATCCTATAGTCTCTGGCCCCATAATTTCCCTCAGACAGAGGGTGGCCATCCTTTAGTCTTAGCCTCCATCACTTCAACCAAGGCTTTGAGGAGGATCCCCAGACTAGATTTAGATTGGAGATGCCTGTTTAACCTATTTGGAGTTTGAAGGGCTGTGGGAGACCAGCTCCCACATTTATTTACCCCAGGGACTCTTGAGGAATGAGGAATAAGAGATTTAGATAGAAATAAAGAGGGGAGAGAAACACAGGGTATCGTCAGATGGGGCCTGAACTTTATTCCAAAGAGCTATTTATAACAATACCAAGGGGTGGGGCAAAGAACCTCCCCCTAGCTAGTTACAGCCAAGTGTGGACCCTTACAAACACCTGACTGATACTCAGGCTGGTGGTCCAATCAACCTCTTACTCAGTCCTGCTGGGTACAGCCACTAGGAAACCTAGATGGGCTCCAACAAAGGGCTCCCCAAAGTGGTTCCTTCTATTTTTTAAAAAAATAAATTTTTATTTTATGTGCATTGGTGTTTTGCCTGCATGTGTGAGGGTGTTGGATCCTGGAGTTTCAGATAGTTGTGAGCTGCCATGTGGGTCCTGGGGATCCAGGTCCTCTGGAAGACCAGTCAGTACCACTGATCATCTCTCCAGCCCTGACTCATAAGGATTTTCCAGAGGCAAGCACTGAGCCTTGGTGGAGAAGGTTACAGTGTTTTCCTTTTCTGTGTGTTCACACTCCCAGGGTCACACACACATCCAGCCATCTCACTTTCCCTCAAAATGTGCTTTGTGTGGGAACGCTGAGGACTTCCTGCATCTGCTTCACATGCAGGTTTCACATGAGTTTGTAATGAATTAAAAGCCTTCTATTAGAGGGCTATGATGGCCACACCCAACCCACCATTCATAGATAAGATGGCCACACCCAGCCCAGCCCACCATTCACAGATAAAGGAACCGAGGCTGTCTCCAATGCAATGACCTGGCGTGTCTCCCCTGACATAGCGACTGGACTAGCTGGTGACCTGGCTCTCCCTCTGGCTCTCCCTCTTCCCTCCTGCCTCTCTGGAAAAGTCTATAGCAGTGCTTAGGGGATGTGAGTGCATGTCAGAATCATCCAGGGAGCTTGCTAAATCCTACTTCGGATCTGCAGGTCCAGGGCAGGGCCAGTCAGGGTATCAAATGACTTTTTCCCTGTAATAGTGACTTTTTTTTTAGTGCTTACATGAGTGCTGTATGGATATGAGTCTCAGCCCATAACCCACTGTTCCTCAGTCTCTTGCCCTCTCTACCATGGCTACTCTCATTAGGAATGTGCCCCTTTTCTGTCCACAATATTCAGTGACAGCCTCCCTCACCCTTCCCTTATTCCCATTTTACTTCTTTCTTTCAACATTTATCTCGAATTATTCTCCTCCTTTTTGCACAGTTTCATGCATATTGGCTTCTTCATAACTAGGTTAAAAGCATCTTTAGATGGGAACTGTATCCTGAATTTTCATAATGGTGAATATGTATAAATTATTAACCAATATGTGTAGAATAAGGACACCTTCCCCATCAGTTTGACTGACACATGTCAAGGGAGGATATCTGACTTTCTTATTTGTGGATATGAAAAAAAAAATTAGCTGTCTTTGTTATTGTTCTCACCAGCAATGCTTCCTTCTTTTTCTAGGTTTTTGCACAATAATTTTTTTTTAAGACTTTCTGAAACACCATTTGCTTTCTTCAGCCAAGGCCGGTTCTAGCCAGTTGTTGCTTAGCAATAATAATGACATGTTGAGACTCATCTGATGGGCTTTGAACACCCTGAGCAGAGAGAGGCTGGCCAAGGGCAACTGGTTGGCTAATTGTGGCCTCCAGTCATCACCAGATGGTAAGTGCCTGCGAGGAAAGAAAGGGGCTGGAGCTGCTGGAAATGCATTGCAGATTGCATTTATGGTACAAATTCACATTTCAAAAACTGAGGAGAAATAAAACCTTAATATACAGACCATTTTCCTGTCTTTGAAACATCTGGCAGCTACCTGGCCTAAAATAACATATTCTTCCTGAGAGCCTCCCAGGTTATTTACAGGGTGTATGGCTTCTGCTTTCTAGAATTCTCTGTGGATGATGGATGGTGATGGCCACGGCACTGATGGCAGAAGGGCCACCTGAGGAATGAGACCACTTGTAAAATGTCACTTTTAAACACAGCCATTTGTGAATGATTACAGTTTATGTTTGTTGCCCCCTTTGTATTATAGCACAGAATGAACTCATAAGCCTGGGGCCTTTTGGGTCAAGTTGAAGTTCATGGTGGATCATAAGCACTGGGTTATAAAATCCCTCTAAATAAGGGTTTCTATTGGAAACCTTGGGACAGTTTGTTTGCACTTAGGGAGGCTAATGCTGCTGGAGAGGGATTCACGATCTCTTCTCCTTTTAGCCCCAGAACTTTGTGGTCATGTTGCAATTAGCGATGATGTGGTAGACCTCCAGAGAATGTTGTCTTTACTGATGGCGGTTTCTGTTGTTAGACTGACATTGCTGTTACTATTTCCTAGAACACCAGCCTCTTAAGTCCTCAGCATAGGATAGAACAGGTCAAGGGATTTGAAAGATACTGCAGGCTATGAGAAATGTGAGCATAATCGCAAAGGGAGAGGGAGAAGCTGGAGAGACGGATAGGCATTCCTGTGTCCGCTGTCACCAAGAAGGTGCATGGGTAGATGAGTTCATCCCGCTGTGAGCTACAAAATTCATTTCCAAGAGGCTTAAGTGGTAGAAGAGACTATGGCTAGTGACATTTTCTCTAGTGCTTGGGTCTTTAAGGAAATTAGTCTACATGTAATTAACTCATACTTCCATTGACTTCACTAAAAGATTTTTTTCCTCTGATTTTCTACCTTTTTTTACTTTTAGACTTAGAGATACAATTTTTCAAATATCCTCCAAGTATTTGCTCACTCGTCTGGACTTTGACCATGGTCCATCCATCTCAATACAGTCCCTAAAGGAATTTGAAGTTTTGTTTTAGTTATTCAATCCACCTGGTTACAAATGGACACCCATTGTTGGTGTGTTGGGAGCCACTGTGGGCTGTTGTTACTTCACTCTCCTTTGGAACGTCCAGGCCCTAGAACACGGGAGTGTTGGTGCATTAGACAGGGTGGAGTCAGGGGCAAGAGAAGGATACAAAAAGCTGCAGAGCAGAGAAATGATGTGTGAACCATGTGTCTTTAAGACCACACAGCAGACTTTATATACCCCATACATCCAGACCCATTTCTCTTAAAATAGAACCCCGCTGATGCTCAAAAGCCACAGTGACTGCCCCATGCCTATACAGTGGAGTCTTAACACTGCCTTCAGGCCTTTAAAGACTTGCCCCAGCTGTCATGTTCAACCCAAAATATTCCCCTTCCTTCCACTACTTTCCATTTGTCTCTACCACTACACCAGTCTCTCACAGCTCCATGGTAAGCCCCTTGTTGTCCGGGATCAGTTCTGCCCACTTTTATGGAATTGACAGCATCAATCTCTGCCCTTCTCCCTGTTGAGAGAAACCACCCATGCCATTCCTCCTCCCTGGAGTCACCCTCTAATACTGCCGAGTTCAGTGGCGGCAGGTCTACAGCACTCAGCTGAAAATCAGACTGTGCTAGCTGGGCAGGTACATGCACCACAGGTGAGCCCCAGCTAAGTGGCCCTCTCTAAATCACCGGCTTTGTCTGTTGCCTTGTGCTGAGCTGGACTTTGCCCCTGAGGTTTGGTCTTGTTTTCTTTCCTGAGACTGCAGAGGCCACAGAAAGGCCTGAAACCATCCTGTTCCTATTTACATCAACCTGCCTCCTGAACTTACCCAGCCGCTCACTCCTTCCCTCCTTTTAACTGTATAAACTTGTTTTGACCTTATCGTCACCAAGACCCTTCTAAGCCTGCCTAGGCTGGACAGCAGGTCTCGCTCCGCTTAGCTTGCTGTCTGATTACATTCCGATCCTAGATAAGTGTCTCTGCATATTGCCTAACTCCTCACTTGTAGGCTCCCAGAGTTTGCCTTTTATCTGGTTCATTCATGGATTTTGTACTTACGTGATGTTTAGCAGAAAGCCGAACTGTTCACTTTTGACAGTAAAGGATTTGAGCATAATCCGGGAAAATCTGCTATAATGCTTTGTTGGAAATCTTGAGAGGAAAAGCAGTTGTTGGTCACACTTTGGATGCTAAATATAGGTAAGGGAAATCAAGACAATACATTTGGAAAAACGATTGTAAATTTAGTGTATGCTTCAATGCTGAACATCTTATAGATAGATGCATTATCTTTGCTTCACGTTTCCGAGTGAAGAGCTGTATTGTGAAAAATGTGTGTTTAACCTCATTTGCTCATTCATTTAACTGATTACTAAGCATCCACTACTTTCTTGAGGCATGTTTCCCCTCTGCTTCTCTAGTGCAGAAGCTGATAGTCAGGTAAACTGTATCCTGGCAGACAGTGAAAAGCGGTGGGCTGAGAAGTTGGAGTGGACAGCCATTGGAGCCATGGCTGTGGAAGAATGATCTGAAGAGATGACATTGAGGTTGAAACTTGAATGATAAGCAAGAGCCTTTCTACAGAGATTGAACAGGAGAGCGTTGTGGGTAGAGAGAACAGCTAGTGTGGAAATACGAAGATGAATATTCATAGAAGTAGTGCAAGGTGGCAGTAAACTCGCCTAGCAGTAAACAAATGAACTGCCCAAGTACATAATATTCATACTGCAGAATACTATTTAACCATTAAAAGCAGTGAAGACTGATACGTGCCCCAACATGAATGGCTTTCGAAAATACTAGGTTAAGTAGAAGGAGCTAGACACAAAAGATTACACTTTATATGGTTCTATTTAAGTGAAATATCTAGAACAGGTAAGTCCATGGACCCGATGAGTGGCTGCCGGTGGCTGTGGGCTGGAGAGTGATTGCTCAATTGGCATGCCATTTTCTAGGGAAATAATATGTTTCGGAATTAGATTGGGGTGATTGTTGTAAAACAGTGTGAATGTGCCAAATGTCAATGAACCGAGTCTTCAGAATAGTTCACTGTGATTCTACAAATACTATCTAGATGAGTGGTTCTCAACTTGTGGTCACAACCCCTTGAGGCGAATGACCCTTTCACAGGGGTCACCTAAGACCATTGGAAAACACAAATATTTACATTACGACTCATAACAGTAGCAAAATCACAGTTATGAAGTAGCAATGGAAATAATTTTATGACTGGGGGGGTCACCACAACATGAGAAACTGTGTTAAAGGGTTGCAGCGTTAGGGCGGTTGAGAACCACCGCTCTAGATGAATAAAAGCGCTAATGTGAGTTGAACTTGTTTGACTAGAGTGGGTGCTTGTGAGAACAGTGCTGGGAGTCTTTCCCTGAGGCACCACGGCGGCGTTGAGTTCATCCTTTACCCAGTAGCCATGGATGCTAAGACATGTCTTCTACCTCTCACAGACAGTGGATGTGGGCCTACGTCTTGGGGCAAGAGAGTTTGCTGCCCCCTGCTGGCAGCTGTGGTGTCTGCTTCTTGCCCTGTTGTCAACAGCTGCGCGTGCAAGCTGGTGTTTGGAGTTCAGATCGCTTTTACACCAATCCTCCCATGCTGACCAGTTTCTTGATGACTTTCCTTGACGAGTTTCTAAAAATTCCCCAGGATTTCTTCTAGCTTGTTTGTAGGGAGTTCCTTATTTCTCCAGTGCTGTGGCGGGGTTGACGGGTCTTGCCTTTCCTGGAAGAGCCTGCCTCCCTGGAGTTCTGGATGTCCAGAATGCTGGTCACCACGGCAGTTTTAATTTTGTGCGTTTTCTTATTCCTGTTGTTAGGTTGGGAAGGATGCAGCTTTCGACAGTCTAAGTGAAAAAGGAACTTTGGAAAGCTAATATACTCTTTAAAATTTTATATTAAAATTTTAAACTTTTTATTTGATCGTAAAAATTACACATATCTATGGGGTACTATATGATGTTCTGGAGCGTGCATTCATCTTGTAATGTTTAAATGAGGCTTAATAAATCAGCTTAAATAGACGTTTAAATGCTGAAATATCTCCTTGGTCATTTGTCATTTCTTCGTGGTACAATCATTCAACACAGTGTCCTCTAATTATTATCAACAGTTGCCCTACTGTGTGATAGCACGCCAGAGTGCTTATTCCTGTGACTTAGTACTCGTTGATTAAATTTTCCACGTGTCTTCCAATACCCTAGTCTCCCCAGCTTCTAGCAATCACCCTACATTTTCTTTATCAAACAGCCCAGGCTGGCCTCAAACTCATGATCTACCTGTTTCAGGCACCAGGGCGCTGGGATTGCAGGGGTGTGCGCCACCACATCTGGCTTTTACCCTTAGCTTCTCTGAGATCAAGCTTGAGTTGATCACCTTGGGATTTTGAGGTAGTGCACAGTCAGATCAACCTTTTCTTTTCCTTTTATATTTTTTTCTATTTGGTCACATTTTTAAAAAAGAAAAAAAATCTACAGGAAAGATAGCTGTGTGATTTTACATTTTTAAAAATATATATTTACATCTTTTGTCTGTCTGGAGTTTGCCCTAGGGTAAGATTTAAAGTAAAGTAGATGCTCCGCCTTTGTACTTTTGTCATTTAATTTGAGTTAGATATAGATTTAGGTCTTTTTTTTTTTTTAATCTAAAGACACCAAAATCTAAAAGGGCAAATTATACATCTGCTATTTGAAAAAAATATACAGTAGATGCTGGATTTGAGAAAGCAATCTATTTTTAGGGTTATGCTTTACATCATTCATGTGCCTTAGTATTTATGATGGCTATGGTCAATTATCTTGAAGTTAAAAATGATTACAGTTGTTTATTTTGTGTGTTGTTACATGTGTAATACATGTTGAGGTCAGAAGACAACTTGCAGAGTGAGTTCTCTCCATCATGTGGGTTCTGGGGATCAAAGAAGGGTTGTCAGGTTTATCAGCAAGCTCCTTTACTCGGTCTGCCCTCTCACCAGCCCCTAACATGAATTTTTAAAGATGCACTTTACTGTCTGAAAATAATGCTGGTTTTGTATTGTTATTATTGTAAATGCTACAGTTCTCTTTACTTTTGCCTGTATCTAATTGTCTCCGGGCTTCAGGGATATGTTGAACTGGTAATACTAGGTAGCCTTGCTTCCTTTCTTTTTCACTGGTAAACACAGTAGCTTTTCTGGCAGCATGCATGGTATCAACTTCTTATCACTACTGTTGGGGTAGTGGCTAGGGATGGCATCAGGGCCTTCTGTGTGCGAAGCAAGCACTCTGCCCCTGCGCCTCATCCTTGAGCCCCAAGCATTAAACAGAAGTAAATTAAAGGTATTAAAATATTTTTATTAATTTATCATGATGATCAACAATTTGATAATCAATTTATGTTTAACTAAATTCATGTTCTGTATCTAGTCAATACTCACTTTTAAAGTTCTTGTTCTCATGTGTCAGATTTCTTGGTATCAAATTGCTTTACTAACTTAGTAATTCCATTAGATGGACATTAGATAAATATTCTCTTGCAGCTGATACTACTTTTTTAGCTTCATCTTCTGTGGGAGCCCACAGAGGTTTCCTGGTGAGATCTGAGCTTGCTTTACCCAGCAGGGCTGCTTAAGGGGATGGCTTGACCATGTGCGTAGTTACCAAGTGTTTGGAAGGGTCTGCACTTGGCTGTGCTGGGGAGGGGAGAGGTCTTTTGCTCCACCCTTTGGCATTTCTTTAAAAGCCCTTTAGAAGAGACAGAAGGGGCTGGTGGATAAGGATCCAGGCCCTCCCAAGGCTATTCTATGTTTCTGTCTTTCTCCCCTCTATATTTCTTTCTTTCTTTTTTTCTTTTTTTTCTGGAGCTGAGGTCTGAACCCAGGGCCTTGCGCTAAATCCCCCTATATTTCTATCTAAATCTCTTATCTCTCTCACTCCTCAAGAGTACTCTGGGAAAAAAGGTGGGGGCAGGTCCCCCACAATCTTCCACTCACATTCAGAGGAATTGTTGGTTTTATCATTTTATGCGTGCTAATTTTTTATTAGCATACAAAGAATTGAGCTTCATTATAGCATCTTTCTAACAAAATTCGGTTCGGATGCCTCTTGATTTTCTCCCTTCCATCTTCTCTCTATTTCTTGCTGTGCCCTGTATGCCGGAAACCCCCTTTTCCCTCCCTTGTTCATTGTGACCTTTCCCTTCCCCACATACCTTTTGTTCCCCTCTCAAGGTCTCATATCTGTAGGGGTCAGAGGAAGCCTTGAGTAACTGAGTCCTGAACAAACATGCATTGTTGACATGGGTGCAGTCAAGGACTTAAGATATATGAGACATTGAACAAGCTGGTTCCCCATATGGGCCAGGCTTAAGAAAGGTGGCAAAGTTCTTTCAGGAGTCTGAGTATGTGTGTTTATGAATGATTGATCAGTGTATACAAAGACTAGAAACTGCAGTTTCCTCCTCATAGATGTTTGCAGATGGAAACTACTCCCAAAGGAGACCTCCTACCTAGGCTAGCTAACCCCTCTTGAAGTGCTGCACCCAAATAAACATACTGAGTTATGATGGTTAGAGAACTCGCATCTGATCCTGACCTTCCTATATGTATGTCTGCGTATCTATCCATTTTTCACTCCCTCACCACCCTTAGCCAGGGTTCGAGGACCCAAGCCATGCAGGTCACAACATGTATGTAGTTAGTTTCATAATTCACACCCACTCTCATGTTCATATTTACAGACATACAAACATTGAAAGTTAAGATCTGTGTTTGAGATAGAGCATGCAATTTTGTCTTGTTGTCTGGGTCACCCCATTTCATATTAAACTTTCTTTTCCTTTCAGATTTTATTTGTCTTTGCAGCTGAGTACAATTCCATTGTGTGTATATGCCACATTTTCATTCCCACTCTTCTGTTGATGGGCAGTTAGGCTCGTTCCATTTCCTTGCTATTGTGAAGAATGCAGCAATAAACATACACATGCTAATTGGACAGGCTTAATTTCAGAATTATTCTGCATCTTTAAATCAATTTAAAAGCCATACTATGTTTTTCATGTCTTGAAACTAATTACTGTGGAATTTATCAATCAAAAATATTTAAGACCTGGTAGTCATTTAAGAAAAAGCAACTGCCAGGGGGTGGTGGTGCATGCTTTTAGTCCCAGCACTTAGGAAGTAGATGTAGGCAGATCTCTGAGTTCAAGTCCAATCTGGTCTAGAGAACTAGTTTCAGGACAGCCAGGGCTACACAGAGAAACCATGTCTTGAAAAACCAAAACAGAAAAAAAAAAGAAAACAGAAAAAAAAGAGAAAAAAGTAAAAGAAAAAGCAGCAGCATTTCAACTTGTTGGTAATCATTTTTATTCAGATATTCTAATCCTTCTTGGGCTAAACTCTATAATTTATACTTTAAATTAAGGTTATCAAATGTATCCAAATATATTTACATTTCATAAAATATTCTATAGGAATTTTAAGATCCATAACTCTAGTTACATTTCCTTTCTTTGTTTCTTCCTCTCCCTGATAATTCTTTCCAAAATTTGTCTTCAGTGGACACCTTCAAACATCCAGTCCTGAGGCTTGGCCTCCATTCTTCTGTCAGAGATTTACTGACAGAATAACTCAGCTTCTCCTGTGGAATAAGGTACGGTAACAGAGCGGGCTGCACAGAACTGCCCTGAGGTTTGAGTGAAACAGGAAGTGTGAGCAATCCTGCACAGGGTCATTCACATGATTAACACTCATACTGGGAGTACTTTTCTCCCAGTTCTTTAAGTTTACTAACTGTCCCCTTCTTCTCTAGATTAATTTTACAGCCTTTCAAATAAAAGAAAATAATTAAGGCTTGAAGTTCCTGATGATGTAAGGCTGTTTCTGTTTGTCCTTTCCACTCCATGTATTGGTATATGTCCTAGTTTTCATTGTTGGCTTGATATGGCCTAGAGTCCCCTAAAAAGTGAGTCTCTATTGAGGGGTTGCACAGATAAGATTTGTCTATGGACATGGGATTGTGTTAATTATTAATTGTTGTAAGAGTGTCAAGCCCACCATGGGTGCCACCATTCCCTGGGCTGGCAATCCTACTCTATGTGAAGAAGTATCTAAGCATGAACCTGGGTGAGCCAGGAAGCAGTGTTCCTGCACAGTTTATGTTTTCAAGATCCTCCTGGAGTTCCTGTGCTGACTTCTCTCAATATGGACTGTGACCAATAGGATATATACCAATAAAAGGGGTGTGGACCTGGGGGCAAAACAGACAAAAACAGTCTTCGGTTATCAGAAAATTCAAGCCAAATAAACCCTGAGCTGCTTTTGGTTGGAGTGTTTTATCACACCAACAGAAAGGAAACTAAAACAGTTTATTTATGTTCAATAAACTTATTTTTACCTTCTTGGTTCGTTAGTCATTTAGAATAGTGGTTTTGGAGAATCTGTGCTTATATCTTAATTGTTAATGTATTTGCTGTTTTTATTGAAGTATAAAGCCTGTTTCTCTTTCGGGGGAATATATCGAAGTTTTCTTTTGTCGTGTCTCAAGATTAGTGGAAAGCATATTTTCTGAGTGGCACCCACTATCCCATGTACCGATAGTAAAGGAGAGTTAATGGCGACATGTAACCTCAAAGCTCAGAACAGATGTAAATGCCGACAGCTGCAAGGATGAGTCTGGCCAGAGTGTTGTACCAAAAATTACTTTTAGAAAAGTTCTCAGGGAGCAGCAAGATGACTCAGTTGATACAGGCACTTGTCCCGTAAGCCAGACATCCTGAGCTCCATCTCTCAGACCCCCTGTAGAGGTGGAAGGAAAGAACTGACCCCACAAAATTGTCCTCTAACTCTACATGCATACTGTAGCATGTGAATAGCCACATTCACAGTAATAAGTCAAGTTTAAGAAGAAAGAAAAAGGTTGCATGGAAGAGATTTGACTAAGATAAAGCATGGGTGTGTGATGGGATGAGGTGGAGAAGGACGGAGCAATATTGGTTGTTTTTCATTGGAATGTGGTAGGTTTTCCTCCTGTATACACAAGGTATTTTTTCTAAGTTCAGGAAATTTTTCTTCTATTACATCTATCAGTGTAGTTTTATTTCACCATGCTCTTCTCTAGGAACTCAAATTGTCCATATGTCTAACTTTGGTACCTGTAAACTTCTTTCTTGCTTTTTTAGATTTTAGGAAATTTCCTACTTTTTCTATTCCTGATTTTATTTTTATACATAATTGTGGGAGCCCACAAAGGTTTTCTAGTGAGATCTGAGCTTGCTTTACACAGCAGGGTTGCATTAGGGGATGGCTTGACCATGTGCGTGGTTGCCAGGTGTTTGGGATGGTCTGCACTTGGCTATGCTGGGGGCGGGGGGAGCCGGGGGTCTTTTGCTCCACTTCTTGGCATTCCTTTAAAAGCTCTTTAGAAGAGACAGAAGGGGCTGGTGGGTTTTGACCCAGGCCCCCCTGAGGATATCCTGTGTTTCTGTCTGTCTCTCCCCTCTATATTTCTATCTAATCTCTTATCCCTCACTCCTCAAGAGTCCCTGGGGTAAATAAATGTGGGGGGTTGCCCCCACACATAATCTTTTTAATGGCTATTACAAAATGAATTTTAATGTTTTTCTTTGGCCATTAAGCCCCTAGTTAAGCACTCTCCATTTATCTGTTGTTTTCCCTTATGGTTGTCCCTGTGGTCTATTATTGATGCTCCCATGTGCATGCTGGTCCCCTGAAGCTGTCTTCTCACAGTACCTTTCCGCTGGATCTTTGGAAGTGTTTTTCTCTTCTCTTCATCTCTGTCCCACATGAATGGTGCTGGATTTTGGCTTCCTAAGATTTTGGTATTTTTCAACACATAGCATGATTGGATTAACCCCATTCTGTTCTCTGTACTCTCTATGGAGGGCATGTCCATGGGCACAAGGGCTGGTACTGTTCTACTCTTCCATGGAAACTTGGTGTACACTAAGGGGCAACCTCGGCAACTCATTCCATCCCCTACCCCAGCACTGACTTTGTCTAGTAGAGACTATTGATGCAAACACCTTGCATGTCTGTGTCCTCTGAGAAGTCAACACATGCCACTGACTGCTATAGGCTTGCAGGTTACTTCCTGGTGTGTCTGTGTCATTTTGTTTCCTCTTCTTGGTCATTACCAGTGATCATGTGTTCATCGCCAAGCCTGTTTATTCCAGTTGTTATTAACATTGGGCAATTTAAATGAGTGTATTTGACAATATAGAAATCATTTCCTGTGAAACACCTATTTGAAGAGGTCATTTGCTAACAATGAATGCCATCAAAAATAGATATCAGAAAATCAAAGACTGGAAAATGTAAAGATTCATAGAGAATTTATATATACACCATTTTGCAAGGATATGGAAATTTTAATATCCTTTAAAGATCGAAAACATATATATGTATAAGACAGACAATAAGTCTGTGGTTTCATGTCAACACACCTGTCAATTTTATATTGTTGACTTAAAATACTTAGCATATACTCATCGCTTTTCTGTTTACTGCGAGAGTTGAGGAACAGACCAGATCCTGTGAAATAAGTGAGATTCTGCAATTAATAGTTTGTTCTCTTCTTATCTGGGGTATTTTTCCCGTGTGTGTGTGTGTGTGTGTGTGTGTGTGTGTGTGTGTGTGTGTGCGTGCACATAACATATAAATATACAGACTTCTTGGAGACATTGTTTTTCTCAGGTCTGTTTTTGGAAGCAATAGCATGACCCAGATTTCTTTGGGGATAGAAATTTTGGAATTAAACTTCTTATTATATGCAAAACAAATGAGCTCAAACAAAATGGGAGACTGTGAGATTTCTGCCTTCATGCTGGAAACTCATTTGTCAAAATAATAGATGCTGTGTCTACATGGATGACCTATATGGCCTCTCATTAACTCAGTTTGATTAGACAGCCAAACTACTTAGATTCTGAGGAAGAATCTCAATAAAATTGGGGATTGTAAGTTGAGAAGCCAAAACTGAGAATTAAGAATCTAAATTTATTATTCAATTAATTTCTAATGCACAGAGCCACAGAAGAAATCAGAATGATCTCTGGATACCTTTTGTGCAATTATAATAAGCACTTCTCTATGCTTTTGGATAAACTGCTAGATATTGGAGGGTACAATACAGTCAATAATAGCGTGAAGAGTTTCTCATAAGAGCTGATCATATCGGCTGATTTTCTTGGCTATTTTAGGAACAAGACTGATAAATGTTTATTATTAAAAACAATACCGATAAACTCAATCATATATGCTTTCAAACGCTTATCTGTTCTAATTACTGGGGCCAACCTGAACTGCATCTTCTCCTTGGCAAATGGCAGCTGAATTCATTGTAGAGGATACTCACATCTTTTACTTGTTAACAAATGATGACAATGGGCCTGTTTTCAATTTGCCTCCGTTGGTTGCCATAGTTTCCTAGGATACAATGACCCCAGTTTCCATGGGCACACCACTGGCTAGGGCTGAAATGCTCTCTGTCATGATACCAGAGCAAAACGAGGCACATCGGCTGCCTAGAACTGGGTTTCTGAAAGTTCCCAAACGAAGCACTGGAGATATAAAAACAAGGACCATTCTTGCCCACACACAGCACAACCGTGAAGAATCGGTAGCTAATTGTAGGCACGTACCCCGACGACAAAATTTATCACGAAAGCAAGGGGAGAGGAAAATGGATGGCGATGGAAAAGAAAGAGCAGAAGGCAGTTGGGAGCTGTGCGGGAATTATCGAAAGATTAAATAATTTGGATTAGTGAGCAAACCAGAATTTGAGACATTTTAATTAGATGCCTTGATAGCAAATGTGCTGATTTTATCCTTTCATTTATTGTCGATTCTAGTTTGGAGAAAAACCTCTTCTTTTCCAGTGTGTTGCATGGTACCCAAAGAATTCAAAATCCTTAAGATTTCAGTCCGCTCCCTTTGCCGGTTCTGCTGCTTTCTGAGGCTGCACGCCTTTCGTTTGAGTTCCCTTCCAGCTCACCAGCCTGTTTTCTCCACATTCTGCAGCTCAGTTTTTAAACTATTGCCTTGGCATATGTTCTTGTTTCCTAGTTTAGAATGTGTGCTGTTTTGTCCTCCATGCTGTGCTGGAGACAAGAGTTGCTGAGATCGTGAGGCGGTGGGTGTGATGTGCTTCCTGGGGCCAGTGCCCACTCCTCCACGTACTCGAGAGATGCTCTGTTGATTCATTCCTTGCGTCCATTTACATCGCCTAACTTGTAGACATACCGTTCCTTACTCCACTGTATGTTCGTAAAGGAGGCTCTAGAAGGAAAGACGGATACGAACAAAGCACCAGAATGCACTCGACGTAGGTTTTCTGTGGCGTGCCCTTCGTGAGGAAATGCCCTGAAGAAGCAGGCCAGCCTGCCGGTTTTTCTACGGGGTTAATGATATGGGTGATGACGCTGTGTGGGTGCAGAGGGAAGCATTCTCCTATGGTAATAAACTGAGGGGCTTGGTGAGTGTCGTTTGCTCAGTTTCTCCTCCATGTCTTTACATTTTCAGAGGTAAGGGTATTCCTTTTTTGTGGGTATAGGTAGGGTGCCTCTCTGATAAAGGTTTTATAGCCAGTTTCAGGGATAGGACAGAAAAATTTCCCTAGGTTTAATGATCTATATCTTTCCCAAATTCCATTACTAGAAAAGTTTCTTCTCATTTCTATAAAAGTTCAAAAGATTCATTTTTTTCTCCCCTGGAGATAGATCTGAAAAATTTAAAAAAAAACCTTCATTAAAAAAAAAGAAATATGTAATTTCAAATCTGTTATTGTTGTTGGTCATCTGCCGGCTCTAAGTCTGCAGCAGAGACCTGTGGCTATCTTTAAGTCCGCCAGCATTCTCTAAGACACTTATCTCCCAGATGCTGAGAGTAGATCAGCAATCACAGAAGCGAACTTTTATTATTTGAAACCTGTTTTTATCAGGCTTTTGCTTTTAAAGAATAATAAATTTAGATGTGACTCTTTGCAAACTTGGGAAGTTGTTATGGTGATGAAGCTGTTATGACTTCCCGCACATAAAAACACAGACATTGCCGTTTATCATGGTGATAAACAACTTCAAAAATCAGTGTGTCATATTTACATTAACCTTTCCACACATCAAAGATGTTAAGTGCAGGACATATGTGTTTGTTATCTCTTTATTGCATTAGTTAATTAAATAGTTTTTTTCCCACAGTTAAAAAAGGAATATTTTACATGACAAAGCAAATTAAATAATATAAAGGAGTTGAACAAAACTTTTGTTTTATTCTCAGTAGAGCATACCTGTTATCAGTCAGTTACGTATTCCTACAGAATCTCTCTTGCTTTCTCCCCCACTCCACCCCTGACACCAGAATTTTATATATATTTATATATATCAAAGGAGGAACACCTATTGTCCTTTACTTTACCCTGCTTTTTCAGAGTGCTATAACCAGGATCCTTTTATGTAACTGCATGTGTCTGCTTTATTTATTTGTTTATTTTTTAATTTTTTATATTTATTTATTTATCTATTTATCTGTTTATTTATTTATTTATTTATTTATTTATTTATTTATTTATTTATTACATGCGTTGAGGAGTCTGCTTTGTGACTGTACCGTGTTTTAAGTAATCCACATCTAAGAAGGATGTTCGGGGAATTTTTCTGATTTTGTAGTTATAAATGATACATCAACAGCTATTCCTGAATATCTTCATGATTGTGCAGCTATCTCAAAATTACCCTATTAAAAACAAAACAAAAGTTAGTTCTCAATGCTGTCAATCCAAAGTACTTTGACCTTTTTTTGTGGAACCTCCTGAAATTGGTAGGAAACCCAGTGAAAAAGACAATGCCCAGGTGGAGTAGCTGGCCAGGGATCTGCAGAGATCCTCTTGTCTCTTTCTCTTCAGTGCTGGGATATAGATATGTGCCACTGTGCTTACTTTTTACATGGAAGTAGGGGTTTTAACTCAGGTTCTCATGCTATGCCGTGTGTACTTTATTGACTGAACTCAGTCTCACTCAGGTTCTTTTAATGGCATGGAGATGAAATGCCCTTGACATAATGTAGAGAAGGTGGATACCTAAAATTAGGCATCCAAGTTTTGGTGCAAGCATATCCTGGTCTTCTACTTGATCGTCTTACAGTAGGAAAGAGAACAGCTACTTCATGAGGCACCAAAGCATACAGTGCCCTTGGGAGCAGTTGGGAGTCTGAGTTCGGAGGCTCAGCTGTAGGCTGTCTGTTCACAAGGTGTTCATTCATTCACAGAGTCCCTCCACACAAAGAGGAGGACCAGGCACCGATCCAGGGAGGCATGAAATGCTATTAGGATGCAGCTACTGTTTATTTTGTTTAGCTTTTTAACCTTCTGTTACTTAATTCCTGTTTTAGTTGTAGTGAAAACAACACAAAAGCCAAATGAATTAACATGAAAATATTCTGCATATGTCCATACTTTGTATTACCAAAGAGTTAGCAAGAAAGAGCTAATGGTAACGCTAATTACCTTTCCGCTGGACGTGTCACATCACATTTAATGTTCTCTTTTGCAATGACCTTTTGCTCCATTGCTCCAGAAAAGAAGGCAATCCAGTCTACTCGAACACCCCTAACACTGTATGAACAAATGATATGATATTTTGGGTGACTGCTGGGGTAATTACAAACATACATGGTGATAATATATGCAAATCTTGTGTGAGGAAAATTATAGGTCACTGCTGTTGCATGGTGCCATTTCTGCAGTAATGAAAGAAATTGCTGTTAATTACCAGATTATCACCATCTTTAATTTTCATAATTCCAGGCCATCAAAATACTGTTTTGAAACACAAATTGTGTTTTTTTTTCTGACAAGACGGCATCATTGGACTCATCAGTAATAATCTTTGAGAAAGAAACGGGGAGGGGACACATTTGACAAATTCATAGCTATTATAGGGTAAACAAGATTATTCATGAGTCTTGGGAAGATGAGCCTCTCCTCTCCACTGGCCAGCATGCATATTTCATTCTCTGAAAGCTTCGCTCCTGAGTTCTTCTGCATAAATATTGCTCTTCTTATAAATGGCTCTGTCCCCTGGGGAGAAGTGAAATCAGAGGCCAGTGAGAGCAAGTTTGGGCTATCAGAAAACACAGCAAAGTCTCAAAATCTCAAAAGTTCCAGTCTGACTGCAATCCACAGGGATAGGATGTACCCCTGTTGATGTGCTCACTGAACACTGGGCAGTGACAGTCAAACTTCCATAGTAAGTGGGTAAGCAAGTGAGGCTATATCCTTCCTCCAACCGGCCGTAAGTGGACACTCATAAGGCTTTGGTACTTTCTAGAGCCGTGGAATGGCCTGGTTCCTTTCTGTAGGGCCACCATTTGTTTATAGAAATGAAGTTTTGTGTTCATTATTTTAAGTGACAAGATAAAATAAATTATGTATAACAATCAGCCACTTTATCTGATTGCACAAGCCTTGGAAAGTAATTATTTTATATTTGAGGCATTTAAGTTCGTGTCTTTTCATGTCTGAAAACAGTGATTGAAATGATTTTTGGGTCTATGGGAGAATTTCTCACTTATTCATGCTCAGCAATAGAGCTGGAATTGCTTTGTTCTTAATGTTTTGTAAAGAGCAAAAATATACTGGATTCTTCTGTAGACCGGATTCCTCTGTAGGCTGGATTCCTCTGTAGACTAATGCAGGTGAAGGAACACATCCCAGCCTATAAAAGAAGCTCACTACCTTTGCTACTCACTCATCACGACATTTCAGGCCTTAGTAAAGCTGTGTTTGTCCAATCTTAATTTTTGAAACTTGGAAACTTTCTCAAATCCTTAAAGGCAGCCTAGCTGAACTATAAACTTGTTATTGATACTCATAGTAAATTCCTCATTAACAAGGAGACTCAAGTTGCTACTAGCAAGACTTCTCTACTGTTTATCAACACCATAAAGACAATAATAACAACAACAAAACCTGCGTGATTTTAATAGTCAAAAAGCAGAGAGAAACTTCTCCTCTCAAAACTGACCTGCCTATCTTCCTCCCTCATGCTTCCTTAGTATATTTGTAAATTTGGTATATTTCTTATTTTATAGGAACCCACCAAAGCTGTCCAGGGCTTTAGAGTTGATTTTCAAATATGGAAATCTTTGGATTTGAATCTCTTAGAGTAAAAGCCCTTTGGAGCAAACTGATGGTTTGTATCTTTGGATTTTGTCCTATCTAAAGTAGGGGTTATCCTTTCACAACATTTACCACTGGTTAAAAAAAATCCAAGAACTGCCAACTACTCAAGGAGAACTTGAAGTTGACCGATTCACAATGAGCTGTTTTAAATTCTCATTCGTTGTGCCAATGTGAGTATAAAATAGAAAATGACTTCAAATGTTTCTCGAGTGGTACAGATGCACAAGACCCTGTGCCAGATACATTTCCTGCTCTTTCCTTTGAAGCCCCACTTGCCTGAAAAGAAATGTAACCTAAAGGTTGTATTTTTGAGGCGTTCATACCTGCCTTACTACAAGCTCTTCACATGAAATAAAATGGTTACAAGGCTTGGTCTATTTACAAGGCCCACCTTTGAAGGAAATGTGTTATCAGCTAAATGAACCATCTCGTTAAAAATGTTCTACGGCATTCTTAGTTTATTGGGGGAAGGGAGGAAAGGCTTGTGCACGACCGTGCATGCGTAGAGGTCAGAGGGCAACTTGTGGGCGTCAGTTCACTCCTTCCACCGTGTGGGTCCCAAGGATCAAACTTGGGTCTTAGGACGTGGCAAGTGTGTTTACCTGCTGAGCCACCTTGCCTTTTTGAAGGCTTTTGGTAGCTACATATTATGAGGCAGTTGGAAATCATATGACTGAAACAAGTAAGTCTCCATGTCTTCTTTCGGTTTAACCAGAAGAATCGATTAGGATAGCCCTCGGAGTAAAGGCTAAATCCACACCAGGGTTTCCTTAAAGAGGTTTGCAGACACATGCCTTGTTAGAAAACCACATTTTCAGGCGAGATTTTCACTGAGGTTTACTAAATAATCAAGCAGAGGATTATGACAAACTTCAGGGTGAATATCATTTAGTGTATTTTATTTATTTTTTTTTTTAGTATTCTTGATATTCTATTAGTAGGGAAATATTGATCAAGAGTTCTGTTTCCCTCAAAGGTTAAAGCTATATTCACCTTCAAAGATTGTTGGATGAGATGGGTGCAGTCAATTTAAAAAGAGAAATCTAGAAGCTGTTTGGAAACCTCAGGGAACATAGACATTGCTGTGTCAGCTTCTCCAAATGTAGCTTCCTAGCTGAGAACGGTAGTGCCCATCTGCAACCCCAGCACTCTAGAGAGTAAAGCAGGTGGGTTGAGAGTTCAAGGTCTGCCTACGATATAGTGAGACCCTGCCTTAAAATAAAATATGACAATGTACAGATTCCTGGGTTCTAGGCAGTGGGTTTTGTCTCTTGAGTCTGGACTCAGGAATTCAGAATGTCTAATTAGTCTCCAGGTAATTTTCATAAAGACTATTGAGAGCCACTCTTCAGAAACATTGCACTAAGGCAAGTGTGATGCATCCTGGGGTGTCCCTAACTATAGTTGAAGTTCGTGCATATTCCACTCTTACTAAATATATACATGCAACAATATGTAACCTACTGACAGACAGATGCAGGAAGAAACAAAGCAAGTGCTTCAGGTCTCCATCCCTAAATTAGAAACAAGGAGAGAAGGGTATCCAACTCTGTTGTGAAGATGTTGAGGTGTGGTCGATTTTCAGAATACATTAGTCCTGCGAACAATGGATACAGTGCAGTATTTATTTCTCATTAAGTCTAGCTTGATCATGACAAATGACGAGGCTAATTCAAGACTGTTGGTCTTACAAACTGCTCTTCTTCATAGAAATCCGAGTGTGCCTTGAGCTTCCCATTTCTGTTTATTGGCTTTGCAGAGGGAAAGCAGAGCGGATGTTGAGGTTACTGAGGCTGTTTGTGTTGGTGGGAGGTGGTCATAGCAGGTGTATTCTAACACTTTCTCCAGTCTCTGTGTCTTGGACATGGGAAATCCTAAATATCATTTATGGCATCCAGGGAGCTGCTAACTGGATTCTTGACAGTCCTAGTAGGTATTTGACTGAGACTTCATGTAGAATGTTTATAAGGCACCACATTTCTTTGGATAGATTTTCAACTGTCGGAAAGTTAACTTGGTTGCCAGGAAATACTTTATAGATGATCTTTCTTCTTTTTCCTGCAGAGAAAACAAAAGAGATGAGTGAACCGGTGAAACGCTAGTTCAGGTGTTCTCAGGCTCCAGAGGACCCAGTATTTTCACCCTGTGTGAACTGCTTGGTGAGATTTGCAGCCTCAGGAAGGGTCTGGCATTCAAAGGGGGCAAGCTAAAGGGAAAGATAAGGGCAGAAATAAAGTGATTTGTGCTTCCAGTTCCACAAGGACTGTGACTTCCCATTCTGGGGCCGCTGTGCTGTTTCTGCCTCAGTCAGGGCAGTGACTACGGCTGTGTCTTCAAGTTCACTGTTCAGATGCTTGGCCAAATGGTGGAGGACAGGAAAGTACAAACCAGAGAGTGCGCCTTTTCATCTAGAGTTATAAACCTGGCAGGAAAAGCAAACCCCCAAGACAGACTATATCACATTGAAAGTTATTGAGAAAAGCAATGCCGTATCTAGGCATAAAAATTCAAGAGATTTTTGCAGACCAGTGATCGCACTATCAAAAAACTCTTTTGACCCTCTGAACTCAATGAGAGAATTCAATAGAAACCCAGTTCTCATTCAGAAGACCATTTAACAGAGGTACCGACCAGACATCTTAATAGTTGAAAACTGTTGTATCTTGGATTGAAAAATTGATTTACAGTAGATTTTAATGCTCCCAGCAAAAGATTTTTGGTATTTTATATCCCTCTGTTTATCACTCTTATGTGCTGACACAGCCATCAATCTTGACTATAGCTCCATTTCCAGTTACTATAGGCATTCTACATGTAATCTCCATCTCCCCTCTCTTCTGGAAATGGAGAACATGGTAAAAGTAATCACAAAGTTTTTGTAATGTAAAAGTATCAAAAGTAATCACAATAGCACAGCCTGTGTGCTGAAAGGTGTCAGCCAGATTCTTGGAGGACACACTGAGTACAAAAGTGTACATGGTGATTGACTGTTGCGCTCTAGTTAACATGGCATTTTCTGTCTTTCCCCCACTGCCACAGAAAGCACCATTTTTCATTAAAGTTTTGAAATAATTGGTGTCCCTTGCAGTTCTAAGAAACAATGGGGCGATCATATATGTGGTTATTTATTAGACTGTAATGTACTGAAAAAAAAAAGAACACTTTCATTATCTGGGTATCTACATTGATACAGTGAAGACAAACCTTTCCCAGCATCTCAAGGACCATCCATATGGTTACTTCTTACTGTCCTTTTGTGCCCTTTAGCCACTGGACATCACTAATCTTTTCTTCCATTTCTAATTTTGTCACTTAAAGCATGCCATACATAGAATCACTAAGTATAGACAGCCTTTTGGACTTAGCACTTTTCATTTAGAGAAATTTTTGAGAAATTCATCCAAGCTGTTTTGTGCATCAGGTGTTCATTCCATTTTATTGCTGACTAATGTTCCACAGTGTAGAGGGAAACTGGAATGTTTAACTATCTACCTGTTGAAAGTACCTGGCTAATTCTGTCTTAAGCTACTGTCAATAAGGCCACTACAGACATTCATGCACAGGTCTTTCTGGGAAGATAATTTTTCAGTTTGTGGTGTTAAATTATGGGGAGTGCAATGGCTGGGTTTTATGGTATATGCATCTTTAATCCTCAAAGTACTGTTAAACTCTTCTCCATAGTAGCTGTACCATTTTATTTTCCCAACAGTAATGTCTGAGTTTCCAGTTTCTCTTACCCTCTGTATGGGGGTAAATTTAGGCTTCTCTGGTGCTTAGTGATACCTCCTATGCAGATGGAGGTAAGGAACACCTCTTACTGCTTCCCACATGGCCAGCACTGACCATGGGTGTGGATGTGAGTTTGAGTGGGTAGCTTCAGCTTTGGTACCATCCAGAAGTGATGAAAGTCCTTATTTACTCGGTCTTCTTGGATTCCAGCACAATAGAAATCGTAGTCCTTCTAGGCAGGTGTGGAAGTTCAGGCTCTCCACTGAATCCTTTCCAACAGCACCCTCACAGGGTGTCCAGGTCCCTCATGGTGTCTTGATTCCTTTGTGTGGCCTATCTGTCAAGTCTGACTAGAGTAGAATAGTTTATGATACGAAATATTTCTGCATTGCTAGGCTGCTGCTGTTCTTGGCCTCCAAGGAGAAGAGCAAGCTTTCATTGAATGTGGTTATTTTGTCCTTGTCGGTCTATGACAGTGTTGCTGGCTTCCAGGCATCTTCAGCTCAGTGTCTGAGATGTATGAGAAAGTGAGAGCCACTGGTGTGCTGGTGTTCCTTGGGTACCTGAGGTCACTAGACAAGAGAATAGTCTTAGATTTTTTTTGCTCTTCATACCTGTTAGTATATGTACTTCCTATTAAAATCCTATTCATACAGTTTGTTATTGGCCGCTGCATAAATCAACACTTAACCCCAGATTTAAAAACATTCTTTCAATGCCGGAACCTCTATCTCTTTTAAATTCAGAAATGTTCATGTAACTTAAAGCTCATTCAAAAAGAACACAACAGCTCTCCTTCCCCAAGTTTGTTATAGGGTTTCTGGGGCCTTTGTTGGCGTCCCACCTAATGTCTTCCAAGTGTGTCAACTGCACATATTAGATAGGTAATACTTTCTTTTTTACTTTCCTACAGCCTGGCAGACTATAGTTGTGATGGCTTTATCCCTTTGCTTCGGAAAAGACGTGAAATGTTAGCCTCTTAGCACTCAGCATCTGCACCCAATTAAATGTTCACCAAGCGGACATGAGGACAAACCAAGCATCTGATAGCTACAGAGGAGAGGTGAGGAGGAAAAGGGCAAGGAGGAGAGCCGCCTGGTGCTTTGTCGCATCACCTAAGTAAGGTGACCCTACTTGAGAGTAGCTTCAGCTGCTGAGAGAGGCCGTGCTCGAATTTCTACCCCGTGAAGATTATATCAGATAAATGTAGGTTTCATCAGAATAAAGAACTCTGCCTCTGAGTGGGTGCTTGCCGAAAGTGAATTGTTTTGCATATCTGTTCCTAGCAGATCAACACGAAAGAATGCTGAAATGTTCTGTAAATCATCTTGGGGAAAACCAGTGTGTAAGTAAACAAGAATACTGTTCTATATTTTGTACATTGGCTTAATGTTGGAAGCAGCTCAGCTCTCTGCAGAGAGGTGCAGACAGCACATGTGCTTTGGTCCACTGTGCATGCTAAAGAAGCCTCATCGGCAGCACCGGTGCTCTCAGAGGCATGAACCCACCATTCGGAGCTCTTAGTTCGTTGTTAGTCGTTAGCTAGCCCACAGAGATGAGATTTTCATCATTTGTATTTTGTAATGGGTTTCCATTTCGACTCCAGTTTATAGGTCTAATTCTCTCATTTGTTCCACTGTTACTTTCTACTTAAATTAAAACAAAACATATGTGGGCTGACTGGTATAATAAATAACTCCATATATGTGGTTAAAACAATAAAAGTTGAATTCTTCTTCCCATCCCAGTCTGGTGTGGGGGTTCAGAAAGCAGTTATTTTTCTCTTCAAAATGGCTTAGGGAATGGATTCCTTCTAACTTCTAGCACCGGTCTTGGTCAATTTTCTATGTATTTTTCCTCTTAAAAAATTGTCAGCCATAACTTTACAAATTAGTCTGCATATATCTAATAAGAAGTCATGAATGTTTTAAAAATCAAATGGTTTTGTTCATCAGAGATCATGCTTGGGGAAGTATCTGGGCTGTGGTCTAATATTTACATCTAGACAAAAATAACTAAGAGATGCTAAGTGAAATTTTTCGGTGTTTGTAGTTTTACTTTTGTTATTTTTGACAGCTCTCTTGTCTGGGAAAGCCTGTGGAATCATACTCAGGACTTGGAAGGAGTTAAACATTTGATGGGTAACATGGAACTATTTTTTATTGTTCTGGGAACCAATTCTGTCATCAGCTTATTATTTCTTAAATTTTTTATTACAAAACCATCAAATGCATGGAAACCTTGAGGGTACCAGTGGAAATGCAAAGGCTTATCCTATCTCTGGAAATCCTCCAGCCTAGATAAGAAAATTTGAAACAGAGGGAGATGAAAAGGAAATACCTCGAGTGATCTTGTGGACAGGCCTAGCATTGTAATTTATTTTAGCTTTGACTAGGCCACGTAACTATTGACCTCACGGTAAACATGAGGTGGAGTGTTAAGACTCACAGGTATGTTACAGGCATTTGCCATCTTGGGAGGCCTGGTATTGCAATACTCACAATGTGAAACAGACTGGACTCTGAGGGATTAATTTAAAGCTTTTTCAAGGGTCAAACAGCAGCGAGGAAAAGCTCGCACATCAAAGGTGACTTTCAAATAAACCCTGACATTAAAAATAGCTTCCACCAGGCATCCCCCGGCTGGGCACATATCCAAAGGACACAAAATAAGCATGTCAAAGAGGTATCTCCTCTCACGTTTATTGCAGCACTCTCCTCCCAATAGGCAGGATCTGGAATCAGCCTCCATATCCAACAGATGAATGGATAAAGGAAATGTGGTGTGTAATGGAATATGACTCAGCTATAAAAAAGGGTGAAATCCACTCATTCATGACAGTGTGCCCAGAACTGAAAAAGGATTCTGTGAAATAAGCCAGATGCAGAGAGACAGATCCCGTAATTTATAATCTAAATCACTTTGCCTTCATAGAAGTCGAGAAATGAAGAGTGATCACTCGAGGTGTTGGGCAGAGATTAATCAACAGGTACGGAGTTACATGTTGAAAGATGGAGTCTGTGCTGGTGTTCAAATGTACAGCAGTGTGAATATAGTTAGCAATGATGCACTGTGTGTTGGAAACTAGCTAGAGGAGAAATTTGGGGTTGCTCTTGTTACAAATAAATGGTAACTGGTCAATGGGTAGACTACTAATACAGAGTGTATTGTCTACATATACAAGGAAAGGCGTGGTGCAGTGGTACTTTATTGTTCTACAGAAGTTCAGAAATCAAATCTATCCTTGCATGTGTGTTTAACGGGCTCCACCACCAGCAGTCAATATTGACTGGTGGCAGGACATGCAGCTCATTCATGTCATCCCAACACCAGAGAGGCTGAGTCAGGAGAACTGTAGGGAGTTGGAGGCCAGCTTGGGCTACAGGGTGAACTGAAGGCCAACCTGGATGACAGAATGAAAGCCCTTCAAAAACAAAACAAAAATCAAAAGAAAAACCAAAGCGAAACAATATAGCCATGGAGACATCCTTGCTCATGTTACATTAGAGTCTTCAATCTGGTCCACAGATCCACTGAGCATAACATCCCTTTCCGGCACTCAATGGTTCCTACAGTGACATTGTGGCTTCTACAGTGACATACAAGGCTGTCAAGATGAAAGACTTCCCAGTGGCCTGTCTTGCAGCTAGTGGGTTACTCCTCAATAGTTCACTAGTGCGTACAGCTCCAATCTTAAAGCTTGTATGATATGTTAACATGGTATATTAATAAAAAGAAGAGACATTGCTGTGGTAGGTTGTTAATTTTTTTGTTTGTTTGTTTTTTGTTTTTTTGAGACAGAGTTTCTCAGTGTAGCTTTGGTGCCTATCCTGGATCTTGCTCTGTAGACCAGGCTGGCCTGGAACTCACAGAGATCTGCCTGGCTCTGCCTTCCGAGTGCTGGGATTAAAGGAGTGTGCCACCACTACCCGGCAAGTTGTTGATTTTTAAATACTGAAATAAAATACATTGTGGAGTTGGCCATTTTAAAGTTAGGGTCCAGTGGCATTTAGTACAATAGAGATATGGCATAACCATTTTCCCTCTTCTATCTTAGAAGAAACTTTTTTAAAAAAATCTCTCCACAGGACACCCTGCTCCTTTAGTTGGCCATTCCACACTATTATTTTATGTATATTTTATTAGATTTACCTTTACTTATTTCTTATTTTTGATGTACGTGAACGTAACTGATTTTGAAATTTTAACTTTCTAGTTTTTCATCACATTATGTAGAAATAGAATTTAATTTAGATGTTGGCCTTGTATCACACTCACTTGATAAGCTCATTTCTAGGAGCTTTGGTGAAGATACTTTGGGATAGTCTGGGTAGACGGTCATGGAGGCTGCAAATAGTGAAAACCGAGAGGGCTGCTAATTAGTATTTAGCAACTGGCTCTTCCTGGAAATGTCTGAAACAATGGCTTTCACACTTTTGTTTGTTTGCTTGTTTTTTGAGACAGGGTTTCTTTGTATAACAGCGCTGGATGTCCTGGAACTCTCTTTGTAGACCAGGCTGGCCTTGAACTCACACAGATCCACCTGCCTGTGCTACCACTCGTGGCCAGGTTTTCAGACTTTTGACAAAGCCAGGGCAGTATTGTAACCATGAGAGAAAGGAGACAGTTCCAGTCAGCTCTGGGATCGCAGCATCTTGTCACCATGGAGGTCGATTTCCAGGCCACAGTTTTAGGAGGCAGAAATTGGCAAGAGCCTGAGGATGTGAAGGAGGTGAGGAGTCGGAGCTCGGTGGGGCTCTGGTGACTCTAATTTGTGGGCAGAATGTCACAATGAATGGAACTAACATAGAAATCTGCAGGTCTGTAGAGGGCTCCCCTGAGCCCTTTGCACAGGATTGATCTGTACAAATCTGAGAAGGAACTAGCTAATAATGAAGAGAATTACGGCAACAGTTTCCAAGCTCACATGGGCTTGAGAATGGCCTGTATTCTTAGGAGCATAGAAAAAAATCAGGTTTGTAATCCATGATTCGCCAAGTAGTAGAACCTTCTAAAGGCTATTGCCTTAGACGTAGGAGCAGTTAGCCTTGAAACTTGACTGAACATGGCTCCAGACACGCCTCCAACGAAGAATAAAAGAAACCCCAGAGAACATGCAATTCTCAGAAGCTTAGTCTTGAAAACCAAGCCGCGGATGCCTCTTTACTCACCGTGAAATTTGTCCTGAAGACATTACATTTGGAAATGCGTTTCTTACCTGTAACCCATGAAATACAGCTATATAATCCAGTGTTCTGTAGAGTCACCTGCTGTTGACTCCTGTGACCATATGACTCAGAAGGGTACATGACTGCTGCCCTTTAAGAGAGCCTCTTATCACATATTGCTAGCCCGGGAAAACACCCACATTCAAATGCAGATTTGTGAGGGTTTCTGACATCATGACATGTCAGCCAACATGTGAGCCTAGCAATCATATTCGGGACTGCTTATAGCAGACACAATCAACTGTGTCTAGATTGTTTTGTCTCTGGGTTTATTTTGCTTTTGGTTTATTTGGTACTATGTTACTCTGGATTGAAATGTTACAAATTGTATTTCATGGATCAATACTTCTTGAAAACGTTTTCTTATGTTTTTCTCCGTCTGTATATATTTAACTGCATGGTATTACTAGTTATATTTTCTGGAGTTTTTTTCTTTCTGTCTGAAGTTTACTGTGTTGTTTTTGTTGTTTGTTTGTTTTGGATTTGGCTTCTGGTTCACGGATTTGTCTTTTTTTTTTTTTCAGGTATGTGCTGATTGTGCTTAATACTTTTTTTTCCCCAATTTTTTAAAAAATCTTTTCAGTTTTCAAGTTTCCATTTTAAATAATGTTTTTCATTCTGTTGACATCCCTCCTCTGTTCATTTAACATGTCTACCTTTTCAATCCTCAAATATTTAATAAAAGGGTTTAAGCATTTTCTTTGTCTGCCATTTTAAAGGATACTATGTGATTTTTTCTGTTGAGTGATGTTTCCCCCCTTATTTTTGGTTGGCATATTTTGATGTTTTGGCTTACAGTATTCAAAATCTGTATTAGATGCTACATGCCGTGGCTGCCCATTCCTAAGAGGCTCTGTCCTCTTAAATAGGACTTGAGTTGCTTCTGAAGGCAGAAGATTTCTGGGGCCTTCAGTCTGAAGTTGCAGGCTGAGTCGAGGCCTTTGGGAGGTAGTTAGAGAGGATTTGCCTCCCCTAAGTAATGCTGAGTGGAATCTCTCTTCACTGTTTTGTGCCATGGTCTGAACAGTTGTCTACAGGAGCATGCAGGATCAGATACTTAGTCTAGACTCGAGTTACTCTTGTTTCTGATAATTTCTTTTAATTATTTTTTTAAAAAATTTTACTTTTTAAGATTTATTTATTTTTTATGTGTATGACTATTTGCCTGCCTGTTTGTATATGCACCACGTGTGTGCCTGATATCCCTGGAGGCCAAAAGAGGGTGTCTCAACTCCCTGGAACCAGAGTTAGAGATGGCTGTGAACCACTTGATGTGGTTCTGGAAACTGAACCTGGGTTCTGTGCATGAGCAGGAAGTACCCTTAAGCACTGACCCATCTTTCTAACCCCATTTCTTTCCTTTTGATTAACTGTCTGATCAATTCTTCTGGCCTTCTCAGTCCGCTCTGATGTCTTAGTTCTGTATCTACTGACTCACTATTCCCTCTTCCCTACTGAATGTCCTCTTTTCTGTGTTAGGATTTTGAGTTTGCCCCCAGCAGTAAACATAAGATAAATACTACATAAAACTCATACCACATGATTTCAGATCTCAGGGATCATAGCCAGGTACCATCACCCATTGTCCTGTGGCTGGAAATGGTTACTTCTCATAATCTTGTCAAGGAGTATGTTATTTGAAATGATAGTTTGAAATCTGATATTCACTAGCCCATTGTAGCCAACCGTAGCAACTGCTTAATCACATTTCTTTTTCAAATACACTAAGTTTTCACAATGACCCTTTCACTATTATTTATTATATGCTAGAACATTCTTGCCTCCACGAATTTCCATGGCTGTCTTCTTGACATTCAGACCTCCATTGAAACATGTTGTTTGTGAACGCTGCAGTTCAAGCACCACACCTCTTTCTGGTCACTCTTTTAGTAGACATTTTAGCTTCTTCAAGCCTTCGCTGTCACCTGAAGTTACCTCTTTTGTTTGTGTGCCCCTCACTGTTACCTATCCAAATGCCAACTCCTTGTAAACATTGTCCCTTTTTGGCCTTGTCATCAGCCTTACACCCCAAGCTAGCATGGTGAACTGCACCCATGTTCTGGCTGGCCTTTAAGTTTGCTGGTTAGTGGGTTCGTGTTTTGCAGCTTGGTATTAAATCTGCTGAGCACGTGTTAGGTTGGAGGTTTTAATCCTCAGGAGAAAAACAAAAACAAAAGCAAAACACTCACTAAAAGATTAAATGAATGAAGAGCACACAAGGTTGCCATAGTTCTTAAACCCTTGGATAAAGCAGGTATTTAGAAAATTATGTTGGCTGTGGCCCTAGAGCAACTCAGGTGATACTCATCTTCATCTTGAATCTTAATATAGAACAGTTTTTCTTTTTTCTTCTCCTTTCTTTTTTTGTTATCTATTTTTTTACCAAACATCGTGAAAATGTGCTTACTTCATTCTTTAATGCTTTAGAACACACTTGATTCTTTTAACTGTAAAAGGAAATAGGTTTCATCATGACATGTCCATGCATGAATATGTACTTTGATCACATTTATTCCATCTATTGCCCTTTCCTGGCTCCATCACCCCAGCCCAATTCCCTTTCCAAATTCTCAATGGATCACTCTTTACTTCATGTCCTGGCCCCAGATTCCACATAGGAGAAAACATGCAGTATCTGTCTAAGTCTGGCTTATTCATTAAGCATGATAATTTCCGGGTCTATCCACATTCCTGTAATGCCATACTTCCTTATGGCTGAGTAGTACTGTATCGTGTATATACCCCATTTTTTTTTTATCCATTCACTTGCTGATGGGCCCTTAGGCTGGCTCTGTACCTTGGCTTTTGTGAGTAGTGAAACAATGGAGGTAATCTAGTATTCTCCACAGTAAACTGACTCTGTGTCTTCCAGACATAGTTCCTGAGGCAGATAGATAGTCAGATGCTGTGGAACAATCCTTTTCTATACTATGAATATGTATTACTCCCATTGGTTAATAAAAAGCTGACAGGCTGGTAGCTGGGCAGGAAGTTAGGCAGGAAAGCTAATGATGGGAAGAAGGAAGGAGGAGTCAGGAGAGACACCAACCAGCTGCTGAGCACACAGGATGTGTAGAAAATGAGGTAACAAGCCATAAGCCACATGCCAGAGCATAAATAGAAATATGGGTTAATTTAGGTGTAGGAGTTAGCTAGTAACAAGCCTGAGCTACCGGCCAAGCATTTATAAGTAATATTAAGCCACTGTGTCAGTTATTTGGGGCTAGGCAATTGGGACAGGAATCATTTACTTACAGCCAGGTCATATGGACCCGCCATACTGGTTTCCATGGTGGCTGTAATATTGGCAGTTCTTTTCTCCCCACATTCTCACCATCATTTTCTATTTTGATAATGTATTTACCTGATTTTGAAGAAATTGAATGTAGAGTGCTTATATTCAGGTTACTTAATTTTAATTCATTTGGTAGTCCACATTTTAATGTTTTACAAGAAATGCAATATATAAGAAAATCACATTTTGTAAGTAGATGAAGTTTTATGACTTCCACAAGATTTAAAGGTTTTAGTAATGAAAGTTTTACATAATTTTGTTTCTGAAATTTCATTTTTTTAAACAAAAAGCTCATTTTTATTTTATATGTGTGAGTGTTTCACCTGTATATGTGTTCAGTGCTCTGTGTAAGTACCTGTGCCAATAGAGGCCAGAAGAGAATGATAGATTCTCTAGGTCTGGAGTTAGAAATGGTTGTAAGCCCTCACATGGGTGCTGGGAACCAAACCTGGGTAATTTACAAGAACATCAAGTGCTCTTAACTGCTGAGCCATCCCTCCAACCCAGAAACTTCCTTTTAAAGGCTGGAGAATGATAAGAAAGAATTAGAAATACTAAAAACTAAAAATATAAATTAAAAATCTAAGATAATTTTAGAGTTTCCTATTACACATTTTGTTTATTCATATATTTGAACATAAAGCCTAATTTAATTTACATTTCATAGTCATAAATATTGTGTTCATATCTATATCTGTAGGCATGTATGTATGTATGTATGTATGTATGTATGTATGTATGTTTATACCTACTTATCTGATTGTTTTAGCACTGCTTACAAATAAAATGACTAAGGGACTTTTCTGTTTTTATAAGGTATTTATACTTGAATAATTATAAGTTAATTTAAAAATTATTTCTCTCACATTGGCAACCTAAGAGTATTTAGAATGCACGAGAGACAAAGATGCATGATTTTAGCACATACTCCATGTTTGTATTAACTCTCACAGAAAATATTGGAAGCAATTTTTAGTCAGAATATAGATTTCAAATATTCTGGGATAGGTTTCCTCCTTAAAGTTTAAAGAAAACTATTCTGCGTGTAAGTTTTTAGACTACAGTATTCTTGGTGGTAGGTTTTACAATTGAGAAACACTCTTTTCAGGGTTGTGAAATGAAGAGTCTGTAAACCGTGGTGTAAACTAGTGACTTAGAAGTCACCACAGGCATTGCTTCCTTTCTCTGTGTATTAAACGCCTTAGAGATTAGCGAAGGCTCTCCTAGCATCTATTGAAAAATGATGACGTGTTTGAGACTTGGAAAAAGTTGGGGTTGTATTTTCAGAAGACTTGGATGATGTGATGGGAAGCTATAATAGCAATAGTACAATAAACAAACTAGGATAATCTGATACTTTAAATGATCTGAAAATATCAATATGAACTCTCCTGGAATGTATCTAATGAGCCCAGGTCATCATGAAAATGTTAATATGGGAGCAGTGAGAATCTGTATGGATTCTTCTCTCAGTGCTCAACCAGGATCAGCTGTGCCTATGGAAAAGTTCCCTTGAATTATGGTGCATGGAAAATTATTTTCAAAAAGTACATTTTTGTTTCACAAAGCATCCATTGCATTTAAGATAAAACCAGGGTCAGATCTGGTATTGATAATAGTTATTAGTTTCAACAAGCTCTCTTCATGAGGACCTAGCAGGGGTTTAAGACTTTTACATTCTTTCCCCATCATCCCTTTGGTAAATCCACCAATTAGTCTTTATTTTAAAATATTTATTTACTATGTATACATTTGATGGGTATGTGGGTGTGTGTAACATGACACGTGTGGACATCAGAAGAGTGTAGGCTGATTTTTATGTCCTTCCTGTCAGATCCCAAATCATGACACAGAGACTTATTAATTTATAAGCTTGGCTGATAGCTTAGGCCTGTTTCTAACTAGTTCTTATAACTTAAATTAACCCATATCTTTTTTTTTTACATTCTTTTATGTGGCTTGATTAACTTTACTTTGTAAAGCCCATGCTGCTTTCTCTACATCCCTGGCATCTCCTTGCAACTCTGCCCTTCATCCCTGCATTCTCTCTGCCCTGAATATCCTGTCTTGTTATTGGCCATTAAGCTTTCTATTAAACTAACAGAATGACATGTATTCACAGTGTACAAAAAGATTATTCCACATCATTTCCCTCTTTTTGTCTAAATAAAAAGGAAGGGTTTTAACTCTAACATAGTGAAACCATTTACAATAAGAACAATTATCAGATATTGTCTAAATAGAAAGGAAAGGTATTAACTTTAACAAAAAACTACAAATAATAAGAACAATTATTAAGTAAGAATTACATTTATAATGTCCAGTCCATTTGTATTTGGCAAATTTAGAGAAAATATTCTATTATCTATCTTCTTTTTATGAGTTCAAAGTTTTGTACTAATTTATCTTCTATTTATCATAACTAAGAAAAACTATAACTATGACTATCTTGTCTTCAACTCCATCAAAAACCAAGGAAGGATATAATATTAACTTAGTAAACAGTAAGTGCAGAGCAAGCAATTTCCAAAACTAAAAGAAATGATAGAAACATCTGGCTGCCTGGACAGTCACCCAAATTTTCTCTATCACATTGGGGCACCCATCTTTGACAGACTTCTGTGAACCAGGAATTTTAAAGAACTGTCCAGCCCTGTCTTGGCAAAGTTTGGAAAGCATTTTTCTCTGTGTCCTGTTGGCTCAGTTTGGACAGCATACTGTCAGCAGTTGAGGAAAGGGCATTTTTTTTCTCAAATAGCTAGTTTTTGCCATAAAGAAAGAAAACTCCATATAGAGGTTTGTGAATGCCCATTAACCTTTTTTTATTGAAGTAGATTGGTGCTGCCAGGAGCAGATGTGTGTAACTCAAAGTTTTCCTGTGCCCATTCAGCTCCTGTGGTCCCGAAGTCCCACAGCCACTCAGACCCAAATGAACACACAGAGGCTTATATTAATTAAAACTGCTCAGCCATTAGCTCAGGCTAACCACTGACTAGCTCTTACACTTAAACTCAGTCCATTTTTGTTAATCTATATGTCACCACATGTTCCATGGCTTTACCTGTGTGCCATTACATGTTGCCCCCTGGATGGTGGACTGGCGTCTCCTGACTCAGTCTTCCTTTTCCCAGAATTCTCCTTGTCTGTTTATTCCACCTATACTTCCAGCCTGGCTACTGACCAATCAGCATTTTATTTATCAACCAATCAGAGCAACACATTCACAGCATACAGAGCAGATGTGTCTCACTGTCATAAGGCTTATGTTATTAAAACAATTTAAATACCATATTCTGTAGGTCTTTAAAGTGTTTGATGATCACCTATGTATTTAAAATATATTTCTGTTTGACCTTGAAAACATACTTAACATACTATAAGTTTGACAGTTATAGATTACTATTAACCTGTATTTATTATTTTAAATGGCTTTCAAAGACTAAAACTTTACATAACCTTTTTAAATGAGCTGTGTATGTACAATACCATAAATAAGAATAGAAACATGTATAGAGTATGTTCTAGCAAAAATAACCTTAAATGTGTGTCAATATACAAAAATCTATACCAATGTAAAATATTTGAGACTAGTGATTGTTCAAAAATAGACTCAACATTCTGCCCCTTTATCCCTTCATCCGTATACTACATCTCCCTTTTGTCTTTCAGAAGGAGATCCCTGAATCTAATCTCCTTTGTTTAGCTTTTTTCCTGACCATTACCAATAGCAACTTGTAACCAACTCCCCTAAATGATGATAAACATCCATAACCCACAGGATGACTAAAAACTACCTATACCCCATGTTTTGGGAATGTGGGCATTGTGTTCTCTGGACTGCTTCCTATTGTTTGGTGGTGCTAGCATCTTTGGGGGACCCTGAGAAAATTAGGATAATGGTCAAGTTCTGGCTAGAATAGTCTGTGAGGCTGAACCATCTCAGTCAGTAGCTTTGAAGGTATTCTGGATGAAGAACTCTGAGGAAACTGTAACATTCTGAGTGGCTGGCTCACCTGAGCCACCCATTTTCAGTGGTGTCTGGCCCCCTTGCTCTAAAACACATAAACTTCCAAAGGTAACATACATATCTACATTAACACAGATATGAAATGTGCAGTGTGTACAAGTCAGTTAAAGTTGATTTTTTGTTTTATGTTTGAGAAGGTAAATATACATCACCTGTCTTGTAGTTTTTCTAGGTTCATTTCTTCATGTCTATAGCCAGGTTTCTAGGGGTTCTCCCCCAATTAAACCTGACCCTCTTTAACATTGAATGAATCCATAGCCTTTTATTTTCTGTGGAAACAAAAGCATAACCTTTTCTCCAATGCAGCATATTTTTGACTTCTATTTTGAAGTTAAGACATTTAAAAAATATATAGATTGGTTTAATTATCATTTTCCATAATCCAATGTCTCTCAGCAGCTATTGATGTTCATCAGCAATCAAAAAATTCAAAGACAGTACAGTAACATACAGGATCCAGACTCCCTGTGTATTTCCCATCTCTACATGGCTTATTTTTTTTATTACTTTACTCTTTCTTTAAAGACTTTACTTTATTATTTTTAAACTATTTTTTTTCTATGACTGTCTATACCCATTTTTTCCCCTTAAGCCTACATACATTCTTAAACATTGTAACCTGTTTAGAAGTTTTTCTGTCTGAACCCACTTTACTGTGTATCTATAACCTTTTCTGTCTGCATGAACAAAACCTTAAACCTGCCATGTGGCTTAGCTCATGGCACACTGGCAGCTCAAGTACACGGGCAGCTGCCAGGAAACATGTCTCTGTACAATAGCTGGCATGAGATACATGAGACTAATAAGCCACATTTGGCTCTGTTTTTGTGTATTTAGAAGCTTTTTTTTTTTAAAGAAAAAAAGAAAACTTTCTCAGGTCTTATGTGGATATATGTGGCCAGATATTGGGCACCATTTGTAGTTGGATTTTTCTGTCCCTCCGGCTAACTCCCAAATCATGACACAGAGACTTATCATTAATTATAAAAGCTTGGCCTATAGCTTAGGATTACTTCTAACTAGTTCTTATAACTTAAATTAACCCATATCTTTTAATTCATGTTATTTTATGTGGCTTGATTACCTTTATTTTGTAAAGGCCACGCTGCTTGCTCTTCATCCCCGGTGTCTCCTTGCGACTCCACCCTTCCCCACATTCTTTCCGCCCTAAAAAATCCTATCTAGCTATTGGTCATTCAGTTTTTTTTTATTAAACCAATAAGAGTGACACATATTCACTGTGTATAAAAAGATTATTCCACAACAGAAGAGAGCTCCCCTGTGGAGTTGATTCACTCTTCCACTTTTAGACAGCTTATGATTAAAACACATGCACATGTACACACACACAGGCACACATACACACACATTTACACACATGTATGCATACACATACATACACATACACACATAAGATGGAACCATGCATCTATTTATACAGACTACCTGAAATTATAGATTCAAAATAAATAAAATGTAATATTATTTAAATACAGTTAAGTTGATTATTGATCACTTGTTCTGGAACAAGTAAAGCAGTTTTGGTTTTTGTTTGTTTTGTTTTGTTTTGCTGTTACTACCCAAGGATACAATCCCATCTCATATTTTTTATATCTGCTCCCTCTACTAAAATATTATTTTCCCAAGGAGTCACATGCTTAATGCTTTATTGCCTCCAGGATGCTGTTTAAAAAGTGCCTTTTTTTAAAATAAAGCCTTTGTTGGTCACCCTGTATGAAATGCAACATCTAGAATATTTATTATCCATTTCTTGCCTTGTCATTCTTATTTTATACTTGGCACTCATCATTTAACATACTCTATGCTGTGTGTATTTTGTTTCTTGCTTGTCACTTTTACTAGAAC
>CABHPR010127188.1:45998-57006 GCA_902168415.1 Peromyscus melanophrys | reverse complement strand
CAAGCCACAAGTTCTTACAGCTAGGAAATCCTCAGCCCAAAAGAAAGCTACTTCCTGTATATTCATGCCTATATACCTTTCTGTGCCCTGCCATCTTACTTCCTCTCTCCGCCCAGCTACATCACTTCCTCTTTCTGCCCAGCTCTATTACTTCCTGTCTGTCTGTACAGACCTTCAGATCTCTATGGTTAACTAGTGCTGGGATTAAAGTGTGTGCCACCATGTCTGGCTCTGTTCCCAGTGTGGCTTTGAACTCACAGAGATCATAATGAATCTCTGCCTCCTGAATGCTAGGATTAAAGGCTTCTGCTACCACTGCCTGACCTCTATACTTAATATATTGGCTGACCACTTTGGAAATCAATATGGCTCTTTCTTAGAAAATTGGGAATCAATCTCCCCCAAGATCCAGCTATACCACTCTTGGGCATATACCCAAGGAATGCTCAATCATAACACAAGGGCACTTGCTCAGCTATGTTCATATCAGCATTATTTGTAATAGCCAGAACCTGGAAACAACCTAGATGCCCTTCAACTGAAGAATGGATAAATAAAATGTAGTACATATACACAATGGAATACTACTCAGCAGAGAAAAACAATGACATCATGAGGTTTGCAGGCAAATGGATGGATCTAGAAAAAATCATCCTGAGTGAGGTAACCAGACTCAGAAAGACAAACATGGTATGTACCCACTCATAGGAGAATACTAGTTGTGGAACAAGGATGACTGGACTGCTAGTCACAACACCAGGGAGGCTACCTGGAAAACAGGACCCCAAGAAAGACACGGGGATCGCCCGTTGACGGAGAAATGGATGAGATCTACATGAACAGTCTGGAAGTGAGTGGGGGTAATGAGGGGCGAGGGGCAAGGGAAAGAGAACTTGGGGGAGTGGGAGATCCCAACTGGATCAAGAACAGAGAGGGAACACAAGGAATGTTCATGGTAAATGAAGACCACATGAGAATAGGAAGAAGCAAAGTCCTAGAGAGGCCCACAGAAATCCACAAAGATGCCCCCACAATAGACTGCTGGCAATAGTTGAGAAATAGCCCGAACTGACCTACTCTGGTGATAGGATGGCCAAACACCCTAATTGTAGTGCTAGAAACCCCATCCAGTGACTGAGGGAACTGGATGCAGATATCCAAGGTCAGGCCCCGGGTGCAGCAGCTCCGGGGGTGCAATTGGCGAGAAGGAGGAGGGTTTATGTGAGCAAGAGTTGTTGGGACCAGGGATGGATGGAATACAGGGACGAGTGGCCAAACGAATGGAAACACATGAACTGTGAACCGATGGCTGAGGGGCCCCCAACTGGATCAGGCCCTCTGAATAGGTGAGACAGTTGATTGGCTTGATCTGTTTGGGAGGCATCCAGGCAGTTGGACCGGGTCCTGTGCTCAGTGCATGAATTGGCTGTCTGAAACCTGGGGCTTAGCAGAGATGCTTGGCTCAGCCTGGGAGGAGGGGACTAGACCTGCCTGGACTGAGTCCACCAGGTTGATCTCAATCCTCAGGGGAGTCTTTGCCCTGGAGGAGTTGGAAATGGGGGGTGGGCCAGGGGGAGGGGGGCGGGGCGGGAGGGGGGAGAATGTGGAATCTGTGGCTGATATGTAAAGTTGAATTATATTGTAAAATAAAATAAAATAAATTCAAAATAAAATAAAATAAAATAAAATGTACCTTCAAAAAAATATATTGGCTGGCTTTATCCTCTGATCTCCAGACAAGCTTTATTTGTTAGAGCACAAATAAAATATCACCACAGTATATATTCTCATAAAGTAAATTAATAAAATGATTAATTTAATACATGGAAGATGAAGTGTTTCCATCAACTCAAGCTTTAACTATCATACAAGTTGGGAATGGAAAGCTAGGGATAACATAGAAACAAATAAAAAAGTCAGTTTGTGAAATGGATCCACATGCACCGAGTGCTATAAAGGAATATTGTCCCCAGTGTTTCAGAAAAGTTATGTTGTGCATTTGAACCAGAAACCCAAGGTATGTAGTCAATCAATAAGTTCTTTGCTCCAGTTGCCATATGTACAGAAATCATTCAGCAGAAATGCTTGAAATGATGAGATCCTGAGAGAGCTCGTTTGGAGACAAGCTCTTTTGGTGTACTTCCATTATGTTTCAGGCTTCATGGTGTCATTGCAAACACACAATTACAATTCCATGTAACTAGATAGAGTAGATGTATAAGAGCTACAGAATTGAATTCAGCCCTCAGTTGTGAGACTCTCTTGGAAAGAAAAGAAAATGAACGTGAAAATGAGCACCGAGTGTCCACATAAGGGAAAAAATCATATTTTACTTGTTCAAATCATAGTTGAAAGTCTGTTCCTAGACTACTACACTCTCTCTGATCCACGCCCCCCCCCCCCCCGCCTCCTTTCTTTCAATCTAAGTGATAGGCTGGCTTCTAGCATTCATTATGCAGCCTAAGAACAATTATTTTATGGAAACTTGAGCTTCTGATCCTCCTGCCTGTCATCTCCAGAGTGCTGGGATAACAGATTCATGCTAACACATCCAGTGTATATGGTGCTAGCTAGTGATTGAACCTGGTACTTTGTTCATGCTCTACCAACTGAAATACTTCCCAGGCCAATCTCTCATTTTTTAAGGAAAATAAAAAAAAGAAAAGCTACTTCACAAAATACAGTATCAAATATAACCTCCTGAAATTTATAGCAAATGCAGGACTATAGTCACAAACTTAAGCACTAATTTTGATAAATTACTAATTTATTGAAGTGAATGAATGCAAATAAAACAAATGTTGCAGGGAAATTAACAGAAAAGAAAACAAATAAATGTGTCTCTTTATCAAGAAGAAGATATTTATACTGCTTGCCACAATCTCTACCAAAAGTTTTCCAATTTTCTTGATGCATTTTTGATTAAAAATTATAAAATAAATGAAGATCAAACTACAGCCCATTCTGTTTTGAACCAACACTCCTGGCATACTTTCCTTGCATATGAATTTTTAAAAAGAGGTTTATGGCTTGAGCAAGAACACATATGCATAAAATTTCCAATAACTTTGGCTGGTTGTCTATCAAAACTAATGTCTAACAGATCTCTTTATAGTCCTCCGTAGTGAATAATAGAACAAAATCTAAATAAACAAAACTGTTCAAATGTCTAGTTTTATAGTTATACCCCTCTCTCTCAAATATATATTGGAATATATATTCAAGTTATACCTAAAAGTCTGTTCCTAGACTCCTAGACTCTATGATTTTTTTCTCTTCTCTTGAGATATGAATTACACTCTGGCTTCTAGAAGTCACTATGCAGCCCAAGAATGATCTTAGTATTGCATAGAAACTTGAAATTCTGATCACCCTGCCTGATTTTATATATATATATATATATGTGTGTGTGTGTGTGTGTGTGTGTGTGTATGATTTTATACATATATAATATCTGATGATTTTATATACTTACTACTCTAACAGCTTTATAGATTAAAGGAATACTAATAAAATCAGACAGTACTGAGCTGAGCTCCTTAACTAGATGCCACTTTCATACTACCTTCCCAGCCAAAGACGTCTAATGACCCATCATGTTCAGTATTATTCTGAAATATGGCACATCTATCATCTTTCCATGAAGTCCACTCTTGTTGGATCTTCTTGTTGGACACTCACAACTTTACTTCAATGCATATTATGTACTTCTAAACACATGGTTATATAATTTTCTTTTTCATTGTAAAGTTGGATGATTGACTCCATAACTCTGTCATTGAACTCCTTTTTCTACTTTAACTGATGATATTGTATGGACATGCTCATTGACCGTTAGTGGTTTATTAATAAATTGCACTTATAATAGAAAATATGCTCATATCTGCTTACTTGTGTCTACTTGAAAAGGGAAAATAATCCCTTCCTGAAATTATATATGTCAAGGACCATTATTAATTCCTATCTAACATACTACAAAGCATTTTACTTTCTGGAATGTTTGTAGATACACAATTGCTACAGCTGAAATCCTCAGGTGAAATACCATTACACATTTTGCTGAGTATATTGTCTATTGAATGTTTTCAAGTTGTGGTTTCAAAATATCAAAGTGTAATACATTTTTACTAGGAAATTTCTTTTACCAGTAATGACATATGACTACTTTTTGTCATTCTAGGTATAATCATTTAATAACAATGATCACTTAATAAGTAGTGTCAAACCAGGATAACATCTTCCTTTGTCCACACTGTCAGAATATAAGTGAGTAACAGAATACAGGCAGGAGAAGCAGAAATAGGCAAATCCATGCCTTTGAGAGCACCAGAAGGGGCAAAGTTTATTATTCTTCTATCACATTCTGCAGATTTCATTATTTCTGCAGTGAAATCAATAGACAATGAAATTTAATTGAATATCTAAAGATGGCTGTGTACCTTGATGACACTTCATAAATAGTCACAATGAGAAAGCAAAGAGAAAAGGTACAAGAAAATATAGAAATATTTAGATGTGTATATAAATATATGCATGTATCTATGTGGAACTGGAAAGTACTAAGAAGAAATAATATGATCAAAGAGTTGACATAATGATAAACTGGAAATTATTTTCCTGTTATGTACTCTTAATAAAGAACTGGATATGCATACTATTTGATTAAAAGAATGATGTAATGAAGTCAAGGGTGCTATTCAGTTATCAATTTTCTAACTAACAAAATTGAACAAAATACATCCAGATCAATGCTGAATTAATTAGTGTAAAATCAATTCTAGACGTGCATCTTAACATCGATTCAAATTGAGCTATTTTATAATTTTTTATGCATGATGGGAATAATTTTCAGTTTACATTGCTGTGCTGACATTACCAAAATCTATATGATATCCTTTTTCTCTTTAAATACATGTGAATGTTTTAGTGACATGTAAAATAAAAAATATAGCTGAAATCTGGGTATGTGTCAATGGCGTAAGCTATCCATTTTGAGAAGAAAATTGGCAGTGATATTTGATAACTAAAATATCAGTTCTTTATTCTGGTTTTAAAAACTAGTCATTAGTAATTAATTGGTTATTATTTGAGGAAGAGTTTATCTACCGACTCTACTTACAAATCATCTTCAGCATAGATGTTTTCTGGTATTCATGTATTATTCTCCTCTACAGAAATCATTTACTATCAGTTTGTTCCAGGAAAAAATTGAATCCCCCAAGGCTCCCATGGAATTTATATTAAGAGCCAGCAGGTGGAAACATGGCAGAAGAGTATGTAATGAGATTAGACAGCAATGACATTGTACCATTGAATCTATAATGTGGTGCAAAAAAAAAAATTGTCACATGATGTCGTGCTCTAAGAAGTTTGAAAAAGTCACATTCTTTCTACTGAAATTTGAAATGTTTACTAAATTAGTTCAAGTGCATTTCCTAAAAAAATAATACATTTCTCCCTGTTGTTCAGATTATATACGAAGACCACACTCTCAGATACAATGAGTTGTCACCCTGCTTGCTAAATCTTCTGTGCATCTGATGGTGGAATGAAATTTTCAGAAAAGCAAAGTTAATAAATAAGGTTGAATTTGTGTCAACTTTCTATGAGAATTAAACATGAAGATGACTTGTGTGCCGAAAAAGTATTAAAATAAGTAATTAATAATATAGACAGAGCAGTGTGGTGATACGGATTTCCAGAGAGAGCAAAGAAAGAATGAGTAATGTCACATAATCGGAGTGCCTATTAGTGTGCCCTTTCTATTCTCGTCTCACGAAAGTTCAAAGTCAATCTCGGCAAACTTAACTTTGATGCTCAAATAACAGTGGTCAAATCCCATAAAATATATTCTTAGTTACACCCAAATGCACAAAAGTGACCTTTCAGACCTTATGAATTAGAAAACCCTCCTCATCTTTATATACTTCTACAGTTAACTCTAGTAATTTAACCTCTCACAGTACCTATGATCAATACTAAAACGTCTGAAAAAAATGGCCGTTAGGTGATTAGTTATACAAGTAATTTGCTTCATTGCTTAGATGATATGCAATTAAAATAATACATCCAAGAAGGACAACACCAAGTCAAGTTAATGAATTTCTAATGTTAGATTATCCAGTAATATAGATGCTAACTAAGGAAACTATTTTAGAGAAGTGATTTGCAATAAAATTCAAACTTTAAAACTAGTTCACCTGAACATTCTTTACATTTTTACATACTCTGTTAGACAGTGAGGATAGAAACAATGATGAAGACAATAATTTTTGTTGTTGTCTTTTTTAACAAAAGAGTCATGTTCAGCAACACTCTTATCTGCTTCTCAAACAACACTACCACCACCACCACCATTTGATGGAGAGAGCAACTAATGGTCATAGGACAAGATCTGTATATCACTTCCTTGGAAAGAATGGAAAAGATTGCTGTAGTGTCATGCAAGATTTTGATCAATACTTGGACTTTCTATAAGAATTTAGGCCACTTTATTGTCTGCTGATTGTTTCTACTATTACTTAATGACTATTGTCCTCTGTAAATTTATTCCAAAATCCTAGTTTTGAAGACAATTGATTCAGGACATACTTTTCTTATCCATCATTAAAATCAAAGCATTTGATTATCCGGTTACATCCAGGATATAGGTGTAAAAAAAATGATACTGATTAATCCTTTACTGATTGAAATCACAGTCTTGACCATCTCATTCATTTTTATCAAAATTTTTGAGCAGTTTACCCAAGTAAGCAAGGTAAGTGTTTAATCTTAAATTTTGTTCCTTCATAAAGACAAAGCCAAGGGTAAAAGAGATTAACACATTTTAATATTAATTTATAGAAATAGATTACCTTAAGGAACTAAAATTCATTGCATACCTAGCTCATTCATTTTTGAAATTTGAAAACATGTATGCACAGAATTGTAGCTAGAGTTTTCCTGCCTGGCCCACTGTCAGGACAAATCTCTCTCACCCGCCAGTCCCACAGCCGCTCAGACCCAACCAAGTAAACAGAGAGACTTATATTGCTTACAAACTGTATGGCCGTGGCAGGCTTCTTGCTAACTGTTCTTATATCTTAAATTAATCCATTTCTATAAATCTATACCTTGCCACATGGCTTGTGGCTTACCAACATCTTTACATGCTGTTTTTCATGGTGGCGGCTGGCAGTGTCTCCTCAGCCTTCTCCTTCCCAGAATTCTCTCCTCCTTGTCCCGCCTATACTTCTTCCTGCCTGACCATTGGCCAATCAGTGCTTTATTTATTGACCAATAAGCAACATGTTTGACATACAGACCAACCCACAACACAGAATATATGTGGACTTTTAATCAATGGCGTGCCATAGTCAAATGTGTACATGTTTTCTCCTATATTATATATTAGATAGAAACTGCATGCATATACACACTCTTTTCATAGACAATGAGTAACTATAAACACACAAATGTCCATTCACAGAGGCATGCTACGTTATACACAACAATCTCTATATGAAGAGGAAAACATAATATTAGTGAAATGCTTCATGATTTTCCTGTGGATGATGTTGAGTTGCATGTATTTCATTGACTTGAGCTTTAATTTTGAGACTTGGAGTTATCGAGGAAGAATCGAGACCCATTTCCTAGAGGAAATTTCTTTTTAATCATTATTGACTTACTTGTAGAGAAAGAAAAAGCAAAATAGAAACAAGAGGTGAACCACAGCGTATTTTCTCCTTTTTTCCTTCAATAATCAATGTCTGTACCCTGTAGAATTATGACGTGCATGGCACCTTTTCAAAGTGGGTCAGACAATCAATGTAGCTCTGTTAACCCTTCCATCAACCTTCAATGGTCTAGCATCACCATGACCATGAGCTCTTTAATTTTCAGGTTAGATTCCTTCCAGAGACCCCTCAATGAAATTGATTGCTGACTGTAAGTGGCTTGTATTATGCATGGAATTTGCAATGGACACTACAGCATTTTCAGGTAGTTGGATTAAAAATCATCTCTGAATTGCCAGATATTGAGTTTCAGGGTAAAAATGTTTTTTGCTATTTAGTGAATTTTATAACCTCTCTTTGGATATCTCAATATTCTATTTCACTAAGATTAATATATTGAGTTGGTAATTTTGGAGTTTGGTTATAGCAGGTGGTCATCATTTCCCTCTCAAATTCATAAATTATCTTCTTAGGCACTACATCATTTTTTGTATAACTACATTTGGTTATGTATTTCTTAAAAATAGGATTCAAAATGTTGGAAAAAATCTTAGGAATTTTAATCAGTTAGTACTACAAATATAGCTCATCAATCAGACTGATGGATTCTTTTTACATTAATGTTTTAGTTAATATATAATTTCTTCCTTTGAGAGTTTCTAATAATGCATTGAAAATAAATTGAATTTATCCCATACCTGAAAATATAAATAGTAACTTAGTTTTCTGTAGTGTTTTGGCTTGTCAAAGAGTCATTAATCATCCTTGGGAGAATTTTGTTCACATTGAAAACCAAGAACATTGTTTTGAATTGCACCTGAATCTGTGGTACTCTAGAATATATTTACTTTCTTTTGAAAGTGTACCTTTTGTGTTTTCAGATGGTCTGATAATTAAAATCCCCCAATTCACTAACAATAGCACATAGTATATTCAAATCGAATACAGAGCAAGCACACTTTCATTGATTTATAATATAAATCCAAAATGAAACATAAAACTTGGAAAAAATATTTTAGGTACATGACTGGAAAAATTTAAAAAAAATCACTGATAGCTTTGGATATTATTTCGGTCAAATAAATTACCTAAATAGTATAATCCAAGAAACAGTTAAATACTGTATAAGACATGCACATATAAAACTGACATGAGCCAAGCGTAAAACTGAAAATGGATGGATTATCTAAAGCAGAGGGAGTGACAAAACTCATGAGGGAAACTTCAAGGATAAGTCAGACCATAAGAAGAATGATTCAAGATAAATATAGTTGTTTATTAACACATTAAGGTACTCACGTGAGGAAGCTAAAGTAAAAGAACTGAGCATTCTAGGTTACCCTGAGCTACAGAACACAATCCCACTAAACCTATCTGTGGTGTGTGTGTGTGTGTGTGTGTGTGTGTGTGTGTGTGTGTGTGTGTGTTACATTCTAGTCTATACACATATCCACATAGTGCAACAAGTAACTCACCTATTTTTTTTTAACTTTTTTCCAACTGAAATAGAAGATATAAATTTGGGAAAATTAGAATTAAGTAGAAACTTAGTACATCATAATTAATAATGCACATGCTAATAATTACACTGTAGTGAGATTATCTTAATTCAAATAAAGTATATAACAAAGGTAATGTCCTTTGTTTTAAACTGCAATTATGTGCTCCTTCAGAAGATAATTTTGCAGCTACTTCTACCTAAAAAAATTATCCAATTGTAATTTGTTAGACTGAACACTTTTGATAGTAATAGTTTTTCCTTGACAGGATGCAGCAAGTGTTTGGACTTACCTAGATTAGATTAAAGGAAGTGGGAATTCCTACCTTAAACGTAAGCAGCAACTCTGGTGACAATAGAAAGAGACATAGGGGGAAAAGTTTGCTTTTTTTTTTTAACTTCTTGATGATGAATGCTGCTGCTGTTGGCTCTGCGGCTGCTGTCACCTTCCTTCACTGACATCAGAACCAGGATTTTTTTTTTTTATTCCTAATTTTGAATGAAGACCAAGGAGCCTCCAGGAGTAGTCTAGATCTTCAGGTCTGGAAATGAATCGCTTTGGGTGGATGCAGTGAGCATTTGCCTCATTTTCAGCCTCTCCAGAATGAATACAGCCATTGTTACACTCCCCAGACCAGATTGTATAAGCCAATCAAATAGATATCTCTTTAACTATAATCATTCTGTTGTCTCTATTTCCCTAAAGAATTCTTCTCAGTGATTTATCTTACAACTGACTCTGTGTTAATAAACTCATGGAAGTCTCGCTGAAGAAAGGAGTTAGGGGAGGCTGTCTATAATGTCAGCAGAGCCTTGCATGTAGAAATGGCGTAAGTTATGAGGTATCAAAGATGAGGTTTTGAACGAGAGTTGACTTTCTAATATGTTCAAAGATTGTGTGTTTGCTGCTAACACTGCCCCTTTTATGACTGCTTAATGATCATTCTTTAATAATGTAGAAGATAATTCATCAAAGATGCCCACTGCAGAGTGATGCACCACCAGAAGTCAGGGAATTCTTATTCCTTGTTTAAATTCTTAAGGTGTGGACATTCATATTTCTCTTTCTTTTTTCTTTGTCTGTATATATTATTCAGTAAAACCTATAAAATTATTCTGTTTTAAAGGAATACCTGCTGACCGGTCCATAAAACATGGCGGTTTTCCCAGGCAGGTTTCAAGAGATAAGTTGCATGCACATTGTTTTCTACTTCATTAGAGTCCATAGATATTCTTCTCCACACCTCATTTTGTGGTTTTCTGTCCAGAATCTAATCAAATGGAATGATTCAGGAAGTCTCAAGTTTAAAATTTTATGCATCCTGTATAACAAAGAGAAATCTATTTTTCCATGTTTATTGAAGCAACATAGTCCAGAAAATTTTCAAACACTTCTAAAAATTGAACAGATCAAGAAAATGTGATACATATACATAATAGACTGTTATTAAGGCATTGAAAAACGAAATCCCTCCATTTAGTACAGTATCGATAGGCTCAAAGAACATTAATACACCAAATTTGGACCTGTATTGCATTATCTCACATGTGATATCAAAAAATGTTGAGTTCATTGCAGTTAGCATAAAACGGTTTCTATCAGAAGCTAGGAAGAACAGAGGTTGAGGGAAAGCTGAACAATAAGAGGTTATATTCACATCATAATTTCCAGTATAGTATATTATTATAATTTTTTATTTTATTGTGGTAGTTAATAAACTGCTACTATGCTTAATTTATCAATTGAATGTTATCACAAATATATATATATATATATATATATATATATATA
>CABHPR010127188.1:35040-45988 GCA_902168415.1 Peromyscus melanophrys | reverse complement strand
ATATATATATATATATATATATATATATATATAAAATAAAACAGCAAATTTAGTGTTTTTTCATTACTCATAGCTCTAGGCATCCTTTGAGGATCTTGGAAATTTATAATTCACAGATATGGAAGACTAACGTATCTTTAATCATTTTCCTGTCTTAATAACTCTGTGGAAGCACAATGATATCTCCAGTTACACTGAAAAAGATAGAATGCTTAAGTACTTTGTCCAAAGACAAATCTGGTAAGTGATATTCAATTTTATTTCTCTCAAAACTTTGTATCTTATGCTATAGAGTTTGAGGTTTAAATATTCAGTCATTCACTTCAACATCTCCGTATTTTATTCCTTGTGAATGAGAACCAAAACTGTAGAGAATGGGCAAGATATGATGATAACCTGTAGGAGTCTGAGAGCATCTAAAGCGACATGACTCAGTGAGATGGTGACACATTCACTTCTCTGTGTCTACTCTCTTTCCCCCACCACTTTCCCCACCTTCTAGGCTGAAGCCCTTTGATGGCAAGAACTAGTATAATTCACCTGGATCTACAGTGCATAACAGAGTGTGTGACTGCTACCTCCAAATCATAGTGTTTTCCAGGTGGAAGATGTGTTGGGAGTTTACCAAGAGCCCAGGCAAGGGACAATGACACTTCAAGCCATGATAAAAGGAAAGCAGATGGAAACTAGAAAGTACATTACTAAAATATTTAGAACTTAATGTTTTCCTGTATGTGTATTTTTATAGAGAAGGGAAATGCAGGACATTTTATAAGAACTTTGAGTGATTTCTGGCAAGAGATGGAAATTGTGTGGGTAATGAAATCTTTTGCTAGGAATAGGGATTGTAGGAGATAACTTTGAGAGTTTTAGTTGCCTCTTCCTGTTGCTAATACATACAAATGAGAGGTTCAGGAGCACTGGTTATAAAAATTTGGGATACAATTGTGTTACATTTATTGATGTGGTTAAAATCATACATGATTTCCAATGTGCCTATTTCAGAAAGGTCTCACATAAACTACTGAAGAGTTTCCAAATCATAATTCACTTTTAATAAGAACAGCCTTTACTTTTAGTTAGAAATTTTAAAGTTAAGTTGCGCTATTCTAGTGGGAAATTTTACATTTTGTATATTTTAAAATTGCTTTCCAGTTGGGTCTTTCACTTCCTTTTTTAATATTTTGAATATTTAGTTTTACTTGCTGCATTTTCTGATTGCATGCTTAGGTGTGGCTGCAGAGAAAGAAGAAGGCGGCATTTCAGAGCAAAATAGGCGAGAGTTTACAAGATGTACAGAATATAACATGGCCCATATACCTTGTAGCTTACTTTAAATATGAACTGAGATAACAAGGGGAATTTTAGAAATGCGACAACCAATTGGGAAACAATATTTACTACTATCTTCAAAGAATTCAGAGGTCAGAAATCTAAATTTTATTGCAAACTAGCTTGATATTCATAAAGGAGGCTAAAAATTCATGTTACAAAACTAAGGCTAAATCCATTTATTCTCTATTTCATATTTTTTATATACTCTCCTTGTCAGCATTCCCCACAAATTCCCATGAAATAAAAATTAAGCAAATCTAGTAAAATAAGTAAATATTGTATAAATATATCATATCCCATTTTAGATGCTGAAAACACAGTCTGTGCATACAGTAATCTTTTTAACCCAGATCTACATCCTAAGAATGGTTCTTGGGACTCTAGCACTTCTTCACCAGCAATGAGGAACCCACAGCCTATGTGTGACCCATCAGCTTGTGGGGAATATCCTTCACTGTTTCAAACTCAATGGACTTGTTCTCATCCTGCCCATGTCTGTGGTCCTCAGGTGGGAATGGACAGAACACCCTACTTCTTTAGGAGAAGAGTAAAATTTATATGTTCCCGTTGCCTTGGAGGGATAGTAGTCCCTGCTGGTTATGGGGAAATTGAAGACACTAAAGGAACTGTTCTTGTTCAGTCTTTTCTCTGCATGAACTAAAACACGACCCCATATAATGCTTCTCTGTCCTGTACTTCAGATACCAAGGCACAGGTGCTTTGATGACTCCTACAGAGACAGAGTGGGTAAAAGCATTTGTATTTCTCTTCTCCGCCATTGGCATAGTGCAGTTCTTTGCTATCTTCCATGAAGTTGGAGTTCACCCAGCATGAGTAAATGATGCACACTGTTCTACACCACATTTAGCTACAAATTTGAATCAACTTTGCTCTCCTTCTTTCCAAACCCAAACAAGATTTAAAACTATCCTACATTTTCATGATGCTACATCTTTTCTGTTTGCTTAGCTCTGTGCAACCATTCATTGGATGTGAAAAGAAAAATAAAATAGTGATATTGTTACTTGACAAGTTATATTTACTACTGAAGAATATGTAGAAAAAAATATGTTGTACATGAGGTCAAATGACATCCTTACCCAAGAGCTTAATGATTAAATTTTGTGGCCATGGGATTACATCAGAAGAAAGGCTCTATATGTCTTTCAATCAAACCCACAAACTCAACTAGCGAAAAATTAGATTTTAAATGCAACAAATGCTTATGGTGAGATTTGGGGTTATCATAAAAATGTGGGTGATTTTATTAAAATAATCTTGTGAACAGTATTTTCATAAACATGTCAAATCAAGAGCTCTGTTTCCCCTCTTACACTAACAAGTGAATGTGCTGTTCGATTTTAAAACTCAGCTAGTAGGAATGAAAATGTAATTCAACCTCACTGTTTTTCCTTTTATTCCAACTTTTTACACAAGTTTTAAAGAGCTTAGACTACAGCTGAGAGTCAGGCCATCCAATATCTAGTCTCTTCTTTGAGCTAATTTATGTCAGTATTTTGACACTGATGTTTCAGGATGAAGAGTCCCTTTACTGTATGCACTATGTGCATGTGAGGGCTTCTAACTCATCAACAATGCTCACTTCTCAGAGTACCTGTACTCCTGCATTGCTCTCACTAACAGAATCCAGGCTTAGCTACTATGCCCATTACGTAAAAGTGGATGACCATCCCTGTTCATCATCCTGAGTCCAGCTTTTCCATCCCAGGAGGGTGGTGAATTAGATCCTCCAGGGGAGACTCTTTGTTTACAGCAATCACTTCATTGTCTCAGTATGACTTTGCCAGTCTACAGTCTTGACCTCTCTAGCCACTCCACTTACAAATTACACTTCTCCCCAGAGCCTCAAATCACTCAAGCCTGCTTCAGTTTTATTTGGTGAACCTTATCACTTTCCAGCATACTACAAATTTTATGTATGCATGTACCACTATTCTTCTCCCTGGAATGAAAGTTCCACATGGGGAGGTTTCTTATTGTTGTCATTTTCTTTAATTTCTTGTTTTTGTTTTTTTGTCCCTAATATATTCCCATCCCATGCTTGGAGATGCTCTGAGAATTCTTCTGCTCTTCTTAAGGAAAATCCTACTAAACAAAAACATATCTCTACTTCTAATCGTCTTTATAAATAAATCTTAGAGCAAAGGCCCTTCTGGATCTCCTTGTTCTGCACATACCCTGTTAATCTCCAATCACAGTTGCTATTGCAGAAATCACCGCATCTCAATTTTTCTTCATTTATTCACAGGTGCTAACCTGTTGATTATCAATTATATGATTGTGATGGACCATTCAGTCAAACAGATATTTCTAGAAATCTAAACTACTCAGACAAATTATTGGAACAAAAAGCTACTATAGCTTACTCAGATAGTTGAATAGACTATGTTTCTCCTATTGTATCAGTTGATAAGTAACCAGGGAACCCTAGTAACCACTTCCACTGGTAATTTCTGTTCCCTGAGAGGAAATCAAATGTAGTACATAGGACACTCACTTATCTGGAAGTTCTATGATATCTTTGGCTTGTCTTAGCATAGGAAAAACATTCTTTCTTTCTGTGCTGTTGTTTTTTGTTTCATTTTGTTGTTTTGGGGGAATTTTGGATTTTTGAGATGGAATTTCTCTGTGTAGTCCTGGCTGTCCTGGAATTCACTCTGTAGACCAGACTGGCTAGAACCCAGAGATATTCCCACCTCTGCCTCCCGAGTGCTTGGATTAAAGGTGTGCACCACCACAATTTCTAATGATGGCAAATGTGTGGATTTCAATGGCTGAGGTTTTGTTCATTCCATAGTGCTTCTAGATTTATCCTATGATTCTTAAAATTGTATTGGATAGAAGTGTGTCTTTTTAGGGGAGTAGAGAAGAAAAATGCCCTATAGATATTTTTATGGGCAATTCTTTTCTGATACTGGCACTTAGCAATAAATAGTTTGATGCCTTAAAAAAAACCCAGCTGCATACTTGATTGAGGATATCTATCACTTGCTGGAATGAGGGAAGATGGAGCATCTTCTGATCCCATTGTTAACAATGGTGCTGAACCCATGTCTGCAAACTGTGAGGATGAGTTGGAAGTCTGTGGAAAGAGGTGGAAGCCCATCTTTTATCTGTGCTCTAGAGTGAAGAGCAGCTCAACTATCTTTTGCCGTCTTCGCCACAATACATTTGTGAAATATCACAGTGGAAAGAATAAAAGACAGACAGAGATGTTGTAACATCTCTGAAGTTACAACAGAGATAACAGGGATAAGTTCACAGCAATAGCAATGAGCTGACCTGCAGAATGTTGTTCTCTTCTCTCTGTCTCTCTGTCTCTCTGTCTCTCTCTGTCTCGCTCTCTGTCACACACACACACACACACACACTCACACACACACACACACACACATACACTCACATATTCCATTCACACATATTACTCTATTCTTGTTGGCATATTTGATCACCATGTTCCAAGTATGATTCTTTTTAATATATTAATCAAAATAGTACTATTATGTAGATGAATCTTAAAAAGGTCTTATTAATGAAAAAAAACTCGGTGCGAGTTATTGGGGTGAATGCTGGAAGATCAGAGAAGCAGAGCCAGTCACAGCTAACCTCACTTTGCGAATTCCTCTGCTGATCTCTTTTCCTCAAACTGGAAGCCTCTGTGTCCTCATCCGAATGGATCTCAGCTGAACTGCTGCTCAAAAGCCTAAAAGCTTAACAAGAGGTCCTAGTTTCTTGTTTTCATGACTTGTATACCTTTCTGCTTCCTGCCATCACTTCCTGGAATTAAAGGCGTGTGTCTTTCCCATGGGAAAAGACATGGGATCTCAAGTGCTGGGATTAAAGGCGTGTGCCACCATGCCTGGATATTTCCAGTGTGGTTTTGAACTCACAGAGATCTGAATGGATCTCTGCCTCCAGAAGGCTAGGATTAAATGTGTGTGTGCCACCATTTTCTGGCCTCTATGTCTATCTAGAGACTGTTCTGTTCTCTGACCCCAGATAAGTTTATTAGGGTGCATAATATATCGGGGGACACAATATCTCCTCACTATTAGATCCTTCTATTTGTAATATTCTAGGATAATATTAACAATGCATTGTCTCAACCAGTGGTTCTCAACCTACCTAATGCTGAAACCCTTTAATATAGTTCCTCACATTGTGGTGACCCCCAACCATAAAATTATTTTCGTTGCTACTTGATAACTATAATTTTGCTACTGTTATGAATCATGATGTAAATACTTGGTATGTAGGATATATGATATGTGACTTCTCTGGAAGGTCATTTTGACCAATAAAGGGGGTTTTGACCTACAGGTTGAGAACCACTGGTCTAAACAAAGATAGTTTTTGTTCATTTCTACATATGGTTCAATTATCAGAGCATTATGAAGGATATATACTATAAGTGTGCATATATATATGTAGTTTTAATTACTATTTTTTAAAACCTGTGTGTGTGTGTGTGTGTGTGTGTGTGTGTGTGTGTGTGTGTGTGTGTGTATAACTGGATACCTGGGAAGGTCAGAAGTGCTAGATTCTCTGAATCTAGAGTGTTGTGGAATAATCTTTTCATATGCTGTGAAGATGTGTCACTCAGATTTGTTTAATAAAAAGCTGCATGACCAATAGCTAGGCAGAATTGTCCAGGCAGAGAAGATGCTGAGAAGAAGGTAGACTCACCAGGCAGCTAGAGAGGGAGCAAGATGTGCAGGAGGACAGGCAAATGCTATGAGCCTCGTGGCAGCATATGGATGTATGGAAATGGGTTAATTTAAGTTATAGGAGCTACCGGAGCAAGCCTAAGCTGTTGGCCAAACTTTTGAAATTAATCGGTCTCTCTGTCATGATTTGGGAACTGGCTGCTGGGCCAGAAAAACCAGCATACATTAGAGTTACTGACTATTGTGAATTGCCTGATGTTAGTTGTGGGAACTGAATTCAGGTTCATAGAAGAGCATCAAGTAATCTTAACTGCTAAGGCATTTTCCTTATTCTGTATATGTAGTTTCAAAAGACAGAGTTTGTTTGTTTGTTTGTTTGTTTGTTTGTTTGTTTGCATTGCAGAAACTCAATTGAGTTAACTTCTCATCCATTTCCTTTATAACAATATCCAAAACAGTGATTTATTTTACTACCATGCTCACTCATACTTTGTAGGCAGAAATGATAGCATTGAGAGCAACAGAACACATTTGCCATCCTTGCAAACTTGTGAATACATAATAGAGGATTTGTGGACCCTAGCATAGCATAATTACCAGCAAACAAAGGAAGGAATGAGCTTCCGACATGTCACATAATTTTTAGGTAGACTTTCTCATCCAAGCAATCCATCCTTCTGCAGGTCTTGTGCCTGGCCACCATTCTTCTGCTCCACAGTCATCAGCCTCCAGTGCTCATGAATGTTTTGCTTCAGATAAATTTTTGTCTTAGTCAATTCCTGGGAATGAAGAACAAGGTTATCTTTAACCTATGGAAACAATACAGAGAGCCTAAATGACTGATCCGATTGTCTTTAGTACTCTACAAAAGCATGCAGCCAAAGCAAATGGGATTTTTGCTTTCATAGAATTGAGTCTGAAGTGATACCTTTTCAGCAAGAGCATGTGCTGCTCTCCCCCTTTCCCACCTCATCCTTCGGTTCCCTGCTCTTTGGCTCAGCTGTATTTGCACTGTACCCATCACATGCTTAAAAGACACAAGTCCATTGCTGCCTTGGGATCACTGCATCTTTTCTTTCCTTTTCTACTTTGTCTGGCTGCTTCTCCCTATCAGGTGAGAGCTCAGAATTTACATTTCCTGAGCACAGCAGATGAACCTGCCTCTGTGGACAAATATTACTCTGCTGACCTTCTTGAAGTAGCTCCCCCTACTAGTCTGCAATATGCACCAGTTTGTATTCTTCTTTCTGTTCAGTAGAGTGAGAAATGTGTTTTTGCCTTAAAGCGGAATAGTCCCAGGAGTTAGGAGGATGCAAACATGCTAGTGCATCATTTATAATCAGTTCATTCATTCAAACATACTAGAGATGAATAAAAAAGAAAAGTTGGCTCTTATTATCAGTAATCACCCAATGACAAATTATAATCACTTCAAAAAATTAAAATGAAAGTTGTAAGTGTCCTGAAAGCATTAATAAACATAATAATTTTGGAAAAAAATAGGCTGAAGACTTCTTGAATCAGCTATAGTTTAAGGCTGTGGTACTTATTTTAAGAATTTAAAGTTGAATCACTCCTAAAGTCTTTGTAGCAGCATTTATCACAAAAAATAGAAGTCCTAGAATCTCTTCATATATTATTTTATAAATAACTTTTCTTCTCTAGATCAACTAATTCTTTTGTATTGGAAAATTAATAAAAATTAAATTTAATCCTTTTTTTAATTTCTGAGATAGTTTGCATGATATTAAGCACAATAATATTTCAGAGCCTACAACTGTAGTTAGAGGTAGAAATTCTAAAGTGTTTATGATTACAGCCCCAACATACTCATATAATAAAAGATAGGAAGCCAGGGAAAAACCCCCTGCTTTGGAAATTCACAAAACAAGTCCGTTTGGGCTGATGGGTGCACACATTGCAGGAATGACTGGCCAAATCTAGTGCAGGTCCAGCCAGCGACACTGCTGTGTAATAATGATATTGGGGACAGCACAAGCGAGAGCAGAAATGACACTGGCTTCGAATTCAGCTTCCACTGATGAGCTAAATGAACTGGCAGTGCTTATAGGAGAGGGACTAGGAAGAGCAGCGAGAGCCAATTTCCAATGCAGTCTAATACAACCATTTCTTTAGCAGAGGAAATTGGTTTAAAGTTCCTCTCTCCATTTTCAAATGCCCTTTGTTCAGGGCTTCTTAAGAGCAGTGTGCCATAGAGGATTTCTATTTGCTGAAAAGTTCTCATCATAGGAAATCCCTAGCAAAGTTTCAATAATTCTCTGGGCCCCCGAAAGTCAGGTGTGATGAGCTCTGGTGGGTTTTCATCCCTTACATTAATGATCTGACAATAGCCAAAAGTTTTTGGAGAAAGGCCTGTCAGGGCAGCCTGTGTGCTTAGACCAGTCTGCGCTCTTCTGGACTCTCCAGTGTAGGCCACCCAGGGTCAGGGGGACTGAAAGTGAAACCCAGCAAGTGAGGAATAAGAATTTGATCCCATTTAACCTTCAGGGAACCTACATTTGAATTAGTGCTAGACAAAGGCGGAGGTATGGTGCTTCTGAATCCCTTGGCCAAAGGCTCAGAGTAGACATACATTTGGGCAAATATGTTTGATGCTTTCTATTTATTAGAGTGTCTTTTCATGGAAAACACTAATACCACACATTTTGTTATTCTTCATAAAAAGACTACCCTGACAAGTTTCTAACTAATGATATAATTACTTCATTAGGTAGCATAATTAGAAATTACTTGAAGTCTAAAGAGCGCCTGGTAAAGAAATGCTTAATTTACTAAATAATTTCAACTCGGATGATTATTAAGTTAAAATCAGAAGTTGCTGAAAACCTCAAGTAATGGTTTTACCAGTGCCACATGATGGAGTAATTGCTCAATTAGCAATTAGTTACAAACAGCAGTGCCCTTTATTTTTACTTAAAATAAGTAAGCCAATTTCCACTCTTCAAAAATGAATATTAATTACATAGGAAAACTGAAAAAAAGAAACCACTCACCTTTTATTAGAACCCACAGTCATACAGAGACCTTATAAGATCTTATTTTTTCCCCAGAGTATAAAACTTTTAATTTGTACTAAAGTCACTAAGCAAAAAACATGATAAACATTCTTCTACAATTCCCAGTGCAAAAATAATCCAATAACAAAAAAACTTTGTGAGAAAAACTTGGTTTTGTACAGAGGATGAAACAATATACATTCAAAACTCACAGATAAGCCCTAGCTCTACCCCTCATCTTTAAATGTTTATATGACTATCCAGTCAAAACCAATAGAGTTCTCTCTTGAAGTCTCATCTATATGGATTTCAAGTAGAACACATGGCTCTATACTGTCCTGGAATGCCCTTAGAAGGCTCATTGAACAGGTAACAGAGTAAAAACCCCAGAATCCTTTCTTTAAAATGAAGAGGGAAAGACTAGGAATGGAAGAAACTATGCAAAGTTTGTCTTCTTTCCTTGTAGCTTGAAGCTTGCCCCTCCTCCTCTGCCTTTCAGGAAGCCTCCTCAACTTTGACTTTCCAAGCTTCTGCCTCCAAATCCACCTTTTCCTCCTCTGCCATCACCTTGGCCTCCAAAACATCCTCTGCCTCCACCTCAGTCACCATAGACTTCAACAGTGAGGAGCATGCCAAAGCTGCCAAGGAGGCCATGGAAGATAGAGAAATCAATGGAAACAAAGTTACCTTGGACTGGGACAAGTCTTATAGGATTTTAAGAATTAGGCGCAAGAAGAAATCATCTTTTACTTTTAAAGCGTTAGAACTGTAGAGATGAAAAGAAATCTTTATGCTTGCTGAACTGTTCTGACCATCTTTAATTAAAGTGAAGTAAGCCTGTTCATATTAAATAGAAAATACAGAGGTGCTGCCCATGTCTTCCATTTTTTGAAAGTATTAATATTTGTTATTGAATATTATCATATCCCTTGAAAATAAAACTTAAATTTGTATATAGCTATGCTTGTCACTTTGTACTAAGGCCACAATAATAGCCGTTTGTCCCGTCGGCATTAGTTGGTATCAGGAACAGTAGGAAACTTAGAACAAAATCCAGATTTTGAACGCAATATTCTTTTTCTTCTGGTCCTAAGTTGTCATGTTTTAATTAAAATGTTTATGATTAACATAAGTTATTTTTTTCTACACTGTTTAAATGCTAATAAATAATATGGGAGAAAGAAAAATTGCAAAATAAGACCAGTTAGACGGTTTAGTGATTTAAGACACTTGTCACCATGCCTGAGGACCCAAGTTTGATATCTGGGACACACATACTGTAAGGAGAGAATGGATTCTCACACACTGTCCTCTGACTCCCACATATACACTGTTTCATATCTCTGTCTCTGTCTCTGTCTCTGTCTCTCTGTCTCTCTGTCTCTGTCTCTCTGTCTCTCTCTCTGTCTCTCTCTCTCTCCCTCTCTCTCCTCTCTCTCTCTCTCTCTATCATACACACACACACACACACACACACACACACACATACAAGCAAAGGTAATAAACTTTAAAATACAAGAATTTTCAGACTGGTATATGCTTCTAGGGTTCCATTCTTCTCTTACTAGCTATGAATAATAGGAGCGATTCAGTTACCTCAGGCTGTCTTCTGAATCAGAGAAGTGATGGTGAGGGGTCTTCCTTGCTAGAGAAGTAAGGGTATTATCCACAGTATCACATGACTATCCGTCACACGTACCATACTTACCTGTGCCCATCACATTCTACCACAAGCTGGGATTTACAATGACTACAGTATTTAAATAGAGGTGAAATGACCAGAAACCGGATATGAAGAAGAATACATTTTTGTACTGGAGTAGTTTGTTCTTGTATAATAAAATATCTTTTCATTGGCTAAGTGTGTGTGTGTGTGTGTGTGTGTGTGTGTGTGTGTGTGTGTGTGTG
>CABHPR010127188.1:0-35030 GCA_902168415.1 Peromyscus melanophrys | reverse complement strand
TGTGTGTGTGTGTGTGTGTGTGTGTGTGTGTGTGTGTGTGTGTGTGTCTGTAGTGTGTTTTAAAATCAAGTTAACTCTAGAAAACTTACTTGTAGGCTGAGACTGAGGGGAATACACTTATTTTCCTCAAAGTGGAGACAACAGGATAAAAATGTATGGATTAGCTGAAAATAAGTTTTCTTACTTCATTGAAGCTGCTACCATAAAATACCATAGACTGTGTAATTTATAAAAAAGTATGGCCAGCTGTGGTGGCACACCTTTAATCCCAGCACTCAGGAAGCAGAGGCAGGTAGATCTCGGCGAGTTTGAGGCCAGCCTGGTCTACAAAACAAGTTCCAGGACAGCCAGGGCTGTTACACAGAGAAACTCTATCTTGAAAAACCACTATATATATATATATTGATCTCATATTTCTGAAAACTGAGATGTGCAAGATCAAGGTGTCCAAAGATTATTGATGGAGGTCCATTCCTCCCACATGATGCTTCTAGTATCCTTATAACATGGAAGGAAAAGTGGCCAGGTTCCCTTATCCCCTTTTTATAAGGGCTTTGTGGCAATTAATCTCAGTTGTCAACTTGACAGGATCTAGAATCACCACAGGAACAAATTTCTTGACGTGTCTGTAAAGGAGTTTCTATGTTTATTTCATTGTAGTGGGTAGACCCCTCCTTCATGTAGGTGATGCTATCACATCAGCTGTATTAAAAGGAGACTGAATAAAAAAGGGGGGGAGTGAGATTAGCACTAACATTCATTGTTTTCTCCTTTCTGACTGTGAACACAATGTGACCAGTAACCTCATGTTCCTGTTCCATTTTCTTCTGCACCACGATGAACTCTAAACTACAATAAGCCCTCCCTCCTCTAAGTTCCTTCCTATTAGATATTTGGTCCCAACAATAAGAAAAGTAAATAATTCACATACTAATGTGCTGATTCGAGCCCTGCTTTGTCCAGGCATGGTGGGACTACAGAGCACTAGCCTGACCTGAGAAGGCGCAGGGGTCAAGCATGGGTTGGGCCAAAGGCAGATTCCGAGAGGGTGGTGAGTGTGATGGGAAGGAGCACCTTGGATGCTGTGTCAATGGACAGCTCCTTTATTTGGAAAAGGCAAGGGACATTTATACCCTAGGAAGAATGTCCACTTGGACTGATATGGTGGCATGTCATTGTGTGGAGCAAGAACATCGAAGATGCTTCAATTGCATACTCAGGGGCCAGGGGAAGGAACTTTATAAGGTTATATAGGAAGTCCGGCCCAGGATATTTTGGAGAGCCGATAAGCAGCAATCAGTTCATCCTTGAATATATTCATTGCTACTTGCACTGGCATGTCCTGGGATCTGTCAGGGCAAGGTGGGGGAGCAGCCAAACTCCTGCCTCTCTTGGGATGGTAAAATCTGGGATTATAGGCATGCTTTTACCCCTTCTTAACTTCAGGCCAGCCCCACACTAATGCAGTTTAAATTTTTTTTCCTTGAGAGCCTTCTCCTAAATCATCATTGGGGGGTTGCATTGAACATGTGGAATGGGTGGTACATGGGTATTCTGATCTTATCCTATCTATTTAAAAAATATTGTCTACAGTAATAGTAGCAGAGAAAGGCTTCACGGCACTTCCCCATCACAGTGGTGTAGTCAAAGTGGCAGTCTCCAGACAGCCAGGCAAAGCTGTTGTCTCACATACACATGGGCAGGATTAGTTTTCAGTAATTTCAGTTAGGTCATTACTTTATAGTCAGAATACTTTGAAAGTGAAACCTCAAGTTATCATTCCTTTTCTATACATTGCTCAAGATCCAGGGCTACATAATGTTAATTATATACTCTCCTTATTGATACATGAACACATTTGATAATATGTAAGAGTCATTTCCATATGTATTTCCTGTTGTGTACCCTTAGAAGATATTGGTAAGTTTTGAATCCCTGTTTATTGGATATCTGCCACTGTCCGTGGAATAAGCCAATCAAACCAATTAATAAGTCCAGGTTTAATGAACAGAGCAAAGCAACTCCTGGGTGACCCTTAGGAGGGCAGGAGAGGAATCACCTGGCAAATATAGCTCCTAGGTCTTAAGTAGCCTACAGGTGTGATCTTGAACAGGCCCAGTAGAGAAGCTGACTCTTGTGCAGTTTCCTGAGGCGAGGGACTGCTGCTTGGTAGGCTTTTCGAGAGGGTGGGATCTGGAATGGGAGGAGTGAGACCAGAGCATGGATTGAGACCCCAAGCTGGAGATCCCTAACAGATATCTTCAAGTGCTACTACAGAGCATCAGAGTCTTTCCTTATACAGAAATAGGATCCCTGAATTATGACTAGTTAATCATCAAAAATCAGGGGGAGAGACAAATCTATCATGGCAAAAATTTAAGAGGGAGAAAAGAAGCACACAAGTTTCTTTTAACAGCAAAGGTATGAATCTGAGTGATGCATCTCTAAGCTGCGGCATGCCAAGGATTAATTACTACCGCTAGAACAGAGGCCGAAGCCAGCAAGTATTTCTCCAAAGCCTTAAGGGAGCATGGCCCTGCTGACACCTGGTTCTCATGTTTCTGCCTTCCAAAGCAGCGAGAGAATTAATTTCTGCTATTTTAAGCCTGTGTGCTTTTAGTAATTTGTTAAATAAGCCCTAGAAAACTGGCACATTACATAAGAAAACAAAATAAGGGATAGCAGTTGTAGAAAGCAATTCATTAGAACCAGGCAGGATGAGATCTAGAAGGAAATATCTAATTGAATCCAGAGGGACAGAGAAAAATATAACAACTACCCTGGGCTTTTGCCAAATGCCATGTCAGAGACTGAGGCAGGGGCATGATGTTACTCAGATTCTCCTCAACTTATTTTTGAGACAGTTTCTCATTGTGCTGGAGCTCACATATATTGTGTATTCTTTATCTTCAGCCTTTGAGAAGAAGAAGTTTTTTAGTGAGCAAGCAGTGCTAAAAAATGGAAAGGAGGAAATCCACAAGAAAGCAGTCACAAACTGTGTTTAGGCTCTAAAATACAGATGGAACTCGTCAGAATTGGAGAGGATATTTTAGTTAACAGGAAAATGTTGATATGCCATGCTCTAGGGAGGCCAGCTCAGTGATACATTGCTCTACTGTCTTCAAGATTAATCAAACCTGGCAGAAATTTCACAAGGATGCATTCGTAGATGAAGAGCTACAGGCAATTAATGGTTGCTGAGAAAAGCCTAATCAGTCTTCTCCCGGGTTGAGCCTCCTGAAAGGTTATCCAGTTCCAAGTGGTCATCCCTAAATGAGTACACATGAGAACAAAAATAAATGATCTCTTCAGGTTGTATTTGTAATATAGATGCATGTGTGTATACATATGTATATGTATGTATATATATACTTATATATTATATGTGTGTGCATATACATAATATATATAACAGCAGTAAAGAATAAGAGGCCATGGATTTGAGAAAGAATGAGTGTTGAGGACAGTAAGGATTTGGAGGGAGTAGTTAGGGGGAAATGATCTGGATACAGTACTTATATATAAAAGTCTCAAAAAATAAATTAAAAATCATTTAATTTTTTGGTTGGGAGATACAACCAAATAGGAGATCTTCATGTGTTCAGGAGCAAATCTAGGAAAGTCACTTATGCTGGGGAAAATGTATTAAATCCCTACCAGCTATTATTGCAATAGTAGAAATTTAGTCATTTTTAGAAACTTAGCCGTTAGTAGATAATTAGTCAAATATTATTTGACTAAAACACAAACTCAAAAGTGCATTTCTTACAGGATTCTACAGCATGGAAGCTGATGAGTAAATAATACGAATCAATAAAAGGACTTGCCGGGAGAAAACGCACTTCTGAAACCTTTGAATTATTATCAGAAAATATATATGATAAAGTTGTTTAATTTCAAAAGTTTTACACTGAAATTGATTTCATTCTTTATTAAAATTATCTTAAAAGTAGAAGCAAATATTATTCCAGATTTAGTATCTGTCAAATGTAACTGCACACTGGGGTCGGTGAGGGGATTTTATTCAATGTTGTTGCCTTATGTCATTTGAACTGACTACTCACAACCTTGAGGACCAGATTCACTGATAATTATAGTGAAACATATTAATAAATTTCTTCAGCATGGGAATTACTTGTTTGCTAAAAGGAAATCTCATGTAGAAAAGAGAACAAGAAAGAATAACTATTAATGGGTGAGGGATGACTGAATGTAGTAGACTTTGGTTATAATAAGGATACAAAACTAATTGCCTTCTACTTTTACTCTGTCATAATTTTTTTGTTTGGATAGTGGATAAGTGCATAAAAGTGCATCCGATAAAGAAAATATGAAATCCAATATGAAGCACATCACCTTTAAAATGGCTATTTTGACTGCATGGGAGTTCATTGAGATATTGACTTTGGATGTGGTTAATTCTTGTGTGTGAGGGCTTTAATTATCCATTTTTTAATAATAAATTTAATTAAAATTTAAATAAATTTAAAAATAAAACATTAAGTTTTCTATTTTTACAGTTTGATGTTATAGAATATCTACCTGTTTTTTAGATTGCTTTGAATAGGTTTTCAATGTGTGTATGTATAGATTCTTCTTTACAACATTTTCCATGTGTATAAATTCCTTTTCTATTAAGAATTACAATCTAGGATTCTTGTAAATATTTAACTTGATTTTCTAATCCTGACATTTTAAACCAAAATTGCCCCAGCTTTCCTTTGATTACTTTTGATTTCTTTGGAAAAGTTTTGCTTTTAGAGAGGAAGCTGGGTTTTCAAAGGCACTGGTTAAATATCTACACTGTGCGGAGAACCCTATCTTTTTTTTTTTTTTTTTTTTGAAGTTCATTTCTGTGAATAGTGTTTGCAAGTTACACTTCTTTGCACAGGTGACTATTCATGTGTCTGAGTGCAGGTGTGTGAATGTCACAGTGAATGCTGCTATTGCATAGGGCAGCCTGGCTCACCCATGAGTTTCCTAGAATTCCTGACTTTACTTCCCATCTTGCCGTAGAAATGCTAGGATTGTATGAAGGAGCTGCCACATCCAGCTTTCGGTGGTATCTGTTTATCTGAACGTAGGTCTTCATGCTTGAACAGGAAGCACTTTACACACTAAACCTTTCCCCTAATCTAAGAAATATGTCTTATAGGTGCTGGAAATAGGTAAGAACCTTGATTAGTGGTTCAATTAATCCAAATTCTTTTCAGTTCAAGAAAGCACACAATGAACACTTCATGATATATAAGTATGGTACTGAGCATAGTAAAACAATGAATACAAATCATGTGAAGATTATAGTAGACTTATTAATAGCATAAAAGAGACTGAAGAATGAAACATTGTTTCAGTAAGATGCATCTTAATAATTATGACTAAATATGAATATATTAAATACGTTGCTGTGTTAAGCAAGTAATTCTGAATTACTTACCTTTTGCTTTGTTTGCATTCTTCTGGTTGCCAGGATTATTTATGCTTTTACTCCTCATAAAGTGAAAGGGTAAGAATTATGATTCTGTTCTTTTTTTTTAAATGAAGCATAGTCACCAAGAGGATAATAAGCTGCCTGCAAAACCACACAGTTATAATGCAGTGTCAGAGATCTGCAGCCAGGCTGGCTGGCTCCTGAGACTGCCCTGACCTAGCACACTGTCTCACCCACTGCACTGGGCACAGCCTCCTAAGATCATCTACACAACCTCCCAAATATGACTATATTGAGAACAGTATGAATCAAAATTGTTTCCTCGCTCTACTTTGCTTTTCTCTATCTCACCATCATTTTTATTTTGTGAACACTTTTCTCTAGGTACTGTCAGAGGTGCTTTGAGTTTTCACATTTGTGTAAACTAAATCTCATTGACTATATGAAAGAGCAAGAGAGTAACTATAAAATACATATTGAAATACACTATTAAGCATCATTGTGATTATGAAAAGTTAGTAACTCCTACAATAAATGCAAATACTTGTTGGACATGTGTAACTTACTGATAATTTTAAATAAAGTTTTTGAAAAGTGAAAATTATGTACAGTGGATGAAAAAACTTATGAACAGGCTCATCTTTTAAGGATATTTCACATACATTATAAGTACCTTTATGTATATTTGCACAATTACCCGAAATTGACTATATTGAGAACAGTAAGTATCAAAAATATATTTTCAGTTACACATATCATTGGATTTTATTCTCTAGCCTCTACTGAAAAAGAGAAAGATAGAAGCTACTGAATGCCTACTATGTGTCAAGCAGTTTCTAATCATTAGAATGGTTATCATTCTTGCAAGTTTCCACAGTATTGTACTCACACTATATTATTACATGGAGGCATGGAGAAGTTAATTACTTGACCAAAGTGCCATACCTTGGTAACAGTGTAGAGAGTTATCAAACCTCAGTATGCCAAGGTTATCTTGAAAAACAGAAAAAACATAAACATGAAGAAAAAAAACAGATACAGATGTTTCAGGATATGCAGTGGGAATGATGAATTTATTCTGTATTGCTTGCTTAAAAGACTTTTCTTTCATTTCAATGCATAGCATATTATTGCATTATATGTTTTTATCATTTTTGGGTTCCCTACTCAATACCTTATAACTAAAATTAATTATTTCATATTTATCTGACAGGTAAATTTTGTGTTTTAGTTAAATGTTATCCTTTCTACATTTACCTCCATAAGTAGTGTCTCAGAGGAATAAATAAAGCAAGTATCTTTAGCAATAGCCATATATCATCAGCTCTGAGGAAGGTCAACCCTTGGAACCATGGCTCAGCCCTCGTGGAACCCCCTCCCTGATGAAGGATCAGAGTAGAAAGAGATGGGCCTCCAGCAGTCATACTGCTATGTGTCTTTCTTGATTGGCCATACCAACAGGTTCAAAAGGAGGACACCTGGGCCCATGTGCATCAGTCCAGGATCTAAAATAGATGTTCAGATCCAAAGCATGCTTATATGAGTCCCTTTCCTATACCCTGTTGCAAGATCCCCAGGGCAATATTGGCAACGATTCTGTAGATTGTTTGGTTTTAAAGTTCAGTTTGGTTTCTTTGTGATTTGTGAGCTGTTTCTCTAATTAATTGAATTTTGAATCTAAGAATTCATGTTGTCTGATACTTGGCATTAACAACCCATTTTCTCATATGTGACAATAGTTTTATAGAAAGAAAGAGAAAAACTGAATTCTGTGATAAGCATGGCCAGACAAACCATGAGTAGTCTCAGCACTTACAGTCTCATAATATCATAGTTTCAGTGCAGACCATGTATGTGTTTCCTAGATTTGCTTAAAAACTCAAAAGGAATTTACAAGTTTGGAATAATTTCATTAGATATTTTTCAGTTTCTGTGTCCTGAAAAATCATATGCTCATCAGGACTGTTTCCTCTGAAGATTTCAAGAGAAAAATATGCTTGATTCTGCCTGAATTTTTTGGAATATGGCTACTTTTTCCATCTCAAATATTCATTGAACCATTGGATGCATTATAACAATTATAACATCTATTTTCTTTTCTGATTTTGATTCCTGTCCATCCCTTTTATAAAGACTTTTGTGGTTGCATTGTGTTCAATGGGTGATTTAGGATTATCTTTCCATTCAAAGATAATTGATGTGTCACATAAAAACACTTTATAGCATGTAAATAACATCCCCATAGGGTCTGGGATGTAGGGTACAGATGCCATTTAAAATCATACAGAATATTTAGAGATTATAATTCATTTATTATATTCTAAAAAGTGAACTATTATGTTGATAATAATGGGGCTGATAGAAGGTGATATTTTTCATGAAGCCATATTAATTGTATCAGAGTGTCTCCCTAAGCCACTAACACAAAGAGAATATTCTGACTTCTAGGTTTTTCAAGTGCTGTAAGCAATAACCAGGGCAGCAATGGTCAGCATGCTACAATTACCATAAAGGTTCAGTAGTGGCATGCATACCTTAGTGGTAAAAAACAGCTCTCTAATTGGACTTATGACTCACTCAACAAGAGAGAAATCAGACCTGGTACTGGAACTACTGGAACCCTAGGCAACTTCTCAGTGCTAATGGATTCATGTATTTTAGAAGAGAAGCCAAAACCACCACTTCACTAAAACAGCATAATCCCTCACTGAATATTTGTCATTATACTCACATAAGTGTCGTCCTTACCCTTCATCAAAAAAATTCTCTTTGCAATAGGTGGAGGAACTATCTGCTTTTGACTCAGAAAAACATAACCAATTAAAGTGAAGAGTTGTGGAGCCCATCCCCACAGATGTATATACAACACAATCCCTGAACGTAGAGAACATTGTGGAAGATGGGCGGAAAGATTACAAAAGCCAAAATATCAAGAAACTGGTTATGGTATGGTGTCTTCTAGTAATGTAGAAGCTACAACCATAAAGTCTCACTAACATGACTGCTCAAACGTGAGCTAAACACTGACTAGCGAGAAAGAAGACGTCCACCTGTTTCCACCTCCATGCTGCAGTTATAGACCCTGAGTTTTAATACATGAGTGCTAGGGATCTGAACTCAGGTCACACATTGTCCTATAGGCACTTTACCTACTAAGCTATCTCTTTAAGCCCTCGTCTTAATGTTTCATTGCCTTCCTAAGAGCAGATTCACTTAAGACAGACTGCAACATTAAAAGTTGGCATATTAAAAACTTCTAATACCATGAGGGGAAAAAGTATCCCTGTGCTTAAACACAGCAGAGGGATGTGCTTTATTTTTTTTAAAAAAATTATATCAAAAAAATATTCTTGGACTGGAAAGGTAGCTCAGTAGTTAAGAGCACTGGCTGCTCTTACTCCAGGTTTTATTCCCAGCACTAACAAGGTGGCTCTCAGTTGTCTGTAACTCCAGTTCTGTTTTCTGGTCTCTGTGGGCACCAAGCATACATGTAGTGCATAGACATATGTGCAGTCAAAACATCCCTACACATAAAGTAGAAAGAAAGAAATTCCATAAAATTTCTTTTTTAAGATGCATTTTGTCTCATTCTTTGAATGAAAATGAGTATCAGTGTCATTTGAAGTTTTGCAAACCCAAGTAATTAAGGTCCAGATGCTATGACTAACCCGATGTCTAGAGACTGTCACGTGTCACAGACTGCCAACACTTGTTTACAGAAACGCTGATCAGAGGGACATAACCTCCCATTTTTAATACCCACCATTGTCAATCACTGGGAACAGAAAATCAACACCAGTGAACCTTGTGAAACAGAGTTAGAGGATGCAGATTGGACGATAGTGAAATATCGCAGGCGCTGCCGCAGTTGCTATTATTTGCTTCTACTTCTTTACCTCCCCCAATCACTGCTGAACAACCACTATCACCTTTCTCCCGTCTGCATTTCACGAGAATGGTGAGAGACTTTGGAGATCACGATCTGATTCTGTGGCTAAATTCACTTCTTCCCATTCTAATATGATGTACACTAATCATATAACACAGTTTTTAAAAAGTCAGCTCATCTTTGGGTGAAGCCATGGAAAGCGAAAGATTTTTAAAAACAAAAATTCAAGACCTTGAATTTTTCCCATCAATTTTCCCTGACATTCTAGGCAGGTCACTTAACTCTTTGACAGTCGGGTGCCAGATATCACTAGTAAAAATAATACATAATCATTGATATTGTTGAACTTTCCTTCAAAACTGGCATAGGTTAAAGAGGATTAATTGATCTTTAAAATTACCTTCCTGGGTAGGTTCTAGTATCGGTAACATTTTCCACTGTGGAAACTGAGGCTTAGACAGGTTAACTACTCTGTTCAGGGTCTTATAATAGAAAGATAATGACAATCACTTAAGTATAGATTAAACTGAATTTCAAGATAATAACTTTAATATGAACTTTTAAACTTAAAAGTGGTTTTGAAGATTTGAAGTGTTCATTTTTCACATAGAGTACTGAGAAAAAAGAGAGATAAAGTGTTGCACATTTCAGTACTCAAAATATGAGTGTTGACAATTTGTGTTTTAATCCTTGTTATATTTATACACATAGATATACATGTAACATTATATATCCATTTTATAAACAAAATATTATAGCACTTTTATTATTAGTGCATGCTAAAAACCTGCAATATGCCAAATTATAAATGTCAAATATTTGCATGCCAGATGGATATTATTCCTAATTTTGTCTTTACCCTCAATAATTACTTATTACTTGGTTTTATTTTTTCATTAATATATGAAGATCACTATGTGGGTCATAAGAAAACATTAAATTGGATGAAGTTAGGAGCTACTATCCCAGTAAGTGAACTTGAAATCTCTCTTCTCTGTCAAAGTAGCTCTTCTATGTCACCCTGCAATTAACTGTTCAGTTCAGTATGTTCTGTGACATTGGCAAATGCAAAGAAGTTGAAAACCAGCATGTTATTTTGATATGCTGGACAAACACTTACTAAGCATCTATTTCTTTTTTGTTTGTTTGTTTGTTTGTTTTTGTTTTTTGTTTTTTCGAGACATGGTTTCTCCTTGTAGTTTTGGTGCCTGTCCTGGATCTTGCTCTGTAGAACACACTGGCCTCGAACTCACAGAGATCTCCCTGGCTCTGCCTCCCAAGTGCTGGGATTTAAGGTGTGTGCCACCCCTGCCTGGCCTAAGCATCTATTTCTGAAGTCATTGTACTGTGCATGACAATTTATACTGAAAAAGAGAAATTAGCCAAGTTCATAGGACAGATATCCATGATGGAAAGGGAAAGTGATGGACATATAAATGAATAGTAGAAGAGGTGAAAGAGAATGGGATGTGGTGGCCCTTTGTGCTAGGTTGTTTAGAGAGAGAAAATGGCTGCTTTAATCTGAATAATATGTTTTTATCCATATTCTTTTATTTCTAATATATATATATATATATATATATATATATATATTCATTTCTAGGGTTTATAAATACAAAATATCTGAAATTATACAAGAACAGAGAAACACACACACATCTACACACATACACATTTTAAAGTTTACAGAGGAATTTTATATCCTTATTTCACTCTGTGGTGAGAGAAGTTTTATTATTTAACTTTTATCACTGTTATTTCATAAACAGATACAACAGGCCATATTTCTAGTGTTAGTGGATAAATATCCCTTTAACCACAACAATGGCAGTGACATGGAAGGATCCATGAGAATCTTAAAAGATTGCCAACATCCAGGAGATGTTGAGTTAGTTTTGTTTTGCTTCTTTTATTTCAGGGTAATTAGCAACTTCGATTGCATCAGGGAAGAGAACACCAATTGTTTATCAAATACTGGACGACCAGCTTTAAAAGCATTCATAAGATCATATAGACTGAACAGAGCATATGTAGGAGTGTGTGTGTGTGTGTGTGTGTGTGTGTGTGTGTGTGTGTGTGTGTGTGTGTGTCTCTGTCTGTCTGTCTGTGTCTATCTGTCTGTTTGTCTCTGTGTGTGTGTCTGTCTGTCTATCTGTGTGTCTCTGTGTGTGTGTGTCTGTGTGTGTGTCTGTGTGTCTGTGTGTCTGTGTGTCTGTGTCTGTGTGCATTTAACAATAATGGAAGCAGAGGGCATGGATTTGAAAGGAAGCAAGGAGGGTCATATGGGAAGTTTCGACAGGAGGAAAGGGAAGAGAGAATGTAGATTTATTACAGTCACAAAACTGTAAAACAATAATAATTTTGTCTCTCGTCTTTTTTTCACACTGCTTTTTTTCTTATCAGTCTTCTTTGTTACATGTGTCCCATGTTTTCACTGAATATGTTCTTTCTCTACTAACATACTTGATGGAAATCCTCCATGCAAACTTAATTTTTAAACGTTGCATATGGGTTCAGGAGTTCCCCAACTGATCTTTACATTTATATAAGTAGATTTTGATACAGTTACATTCTCAGTTTTTTTAACTTACAGTTTTGTTTTCATCCAGCTTTGTAGCATTTTAATTATGATTTTCATACATTTGTGATTCATTGGACTTAAACTTGCATGCAATATACAATTAGGCCTTGATTTTTCTTTGCTCCAGGTGGCATCCATTTAGGTCACCATTACTTATTGAATAATGAATCCTATTGCCACTGACTTTAGACATTATTATATATTAAGCCTTTGTATATGTAAGGATGTTTTTAAGTTGACTTCGATGCATAGTTCATGTTTTCCTACTTGTCAGCATCCTTGTAACAAGTGAGACAATTTAGTTGGTCAAGAAATTAAGCCATGTATTATTTCTGAGTATATACTTGAAGGATTCCAGGTCATAATACTAAAGATATATCTATAGACCTAGGTTTGTTATTACACTATTTACAAGAGTCAAGACATGAAAACAGCCTCAATGTCTACCAGTAGATGAATGTATAAAGAATCATGTCAATGTGGAAAAAGAGAACCAACTCCTCGGAATTATCCTCTGACCTCCATACATCCACCATGGCTTCTGCACACTTAGGCACACATCAATCACTCAAACATACACAATAATAATAAATGCTTAAAAAATTAGATTGTACTTGATTTGGCTGTACTAGATGAGGAGAAATATGTAGAAGAAAGAGACCCATGTTAAAAGATAGAGATAGTAGGATTAAGGCAAAGTCTCCGGAGTCTTCTGACAGTGACTTTTATCCAAGTTACTTGGAAAATTTAGTAAGCTGAACAACAAAGAATGTACAATAAATTGCACCTTTCTAAGATGTATACAGAGTAGTTTCCAATAAATCCGGACTGCTAGTTACCTGATACTTATCAAAACACTGCTGAGTTTGAGCACTGCTTGTTGATGATATTTCTAATTTGTATTCATCGCCTTTCCTGAGATAGTTAACTTCAGTTTATTGAAGGTAATTGAATCTTTCATGATTCAGAATCCAGTAATGCCTCGGGGACATCTTTCTAAACATCAATCCTCATTTTATGGGCATAGATCACACAAGAAACTCGACTGAATAGAACTAAAATTCTGAAAATTGCATTTCACCAAAGTTCTGACACCAAGCTAGTTTTTCTTTTGGGGCATTGGAATATTTTTCATTAAAAAATTGAAATGTAACAACTTTGGTTAACCAAAAACTTGGGTTTAGTAGATTTTTTTTACTTAAAAAATCTTAAAATTCATATTTATATTGTAACTGTATATAAATCATTTTCCTTAGAGAAATAGCATTTTTTTTTTCAAATTGATTCCAGTATAATAGAAGTCACAGAATAGAACGTTTACAGAGCAGGAAAAGAAGATGAAGCATTCATTTTTAAAGAATACGTTAACTCAACATTAAGGTAAATCTGAAAATATCTAGTAAGCCAGTGTCCACTCTTGCATCAGTCACCAACTTCTACTTTGGCTCACACAAGGAATGTTCAACTGGTGGACTGAATCTCCAAAGTTGGCATGGAGTTTATTCATCTTCATCATGAGAAAATGATATAGCTTTTACTCAAATTCAAAGTGGCCCTCAATCCAAAACCACTGCTGTCAGACATTCTGTCTTTCCATCTCTCAAGCAATGGCTAAGACATTCTTCTGGCTGAGAGGGTATCACTATGTCATATCATAAAGTGGAAGTGAGGTCAGCAAGGGCTTTTCTCTGTTGTCTATGCCCTCAAACCTAAGACTTTTAGGGAAAAGATAGTGGACATGTCCATGACTTCCAATAAATATATTGCAAGTTTCTAAAGAGAGCAAAGGGATGAACTAGGCAAACTTCATCCAGATTAATGGCAGAGTAGCATGACTTAGTGGTACACTCTTGAAATTCCAGGATGATCAAAAGTTCAAAGTCATCCTTGGCTACATAGGGACTTTGAGAAAAGCCTAAGCTCTATGAGACCCTATCTCAAAAATAAATAAATAAACAAATAACAACACGCACGTACCTAAAAACAGAGGGGGGGAAAAGAAGTACAGGTAAAGAGGCTAAATGGGCAGACATAGAGAAGAAGATGATAGTTTTCAAGAAATATTGGGGAGGAACCCAATCCATTTTGTCACTCTGAATTAATTGGAAGTTCCACAGAGAAAAAGCCACCTATTTCCCCATATGCACTAGCCATTCAGCTAATGGTTCCTTACAAAAAAAGTCTAATTAGTGTCCTTTGATCCAGCCAATTAGCACTTTTCTTTTAGAAGTGGTCTAGTGTGGTAGTGATGGGTGTTGTGATAATTGAGGCAGACAGGAAAAGTTAGAAACTAAACCACTTTTCTCTTTAAAACCAGTAATATACGTCTTACTGAAGCATGATTTTCCTCTGTCTTATAAAGCATTGACCGTGGAACAAAAGGGACAGTCTTTCATTAATCTGCTGAACTTCTGTAGTTCAAGTAATCAGATGTTTCAGAAACACTGATCATAGATTTTATTGAAATTAATAAAAATATAACTTAGTAGCTACAGATCTGACATTATATATCTTAAATCATTTGCTAAACAGTAATACTTTTTCAGGACAGCTTTAGGAAATTACAGCAGGAATCTCACATAGATGTAGAATCTACAAAAGTTTAATTCGTAGAAACAGAGTAGGATGTCGGTTAATAGAGGCTGGAAGTAGAGGGATTGGGAAGATGCTCAATGAAATTTCAATTAGACAGAAGCAATCGATTTAAAAGAGGCATAGCTTTGTGAATACAGCTAATAACTATAAATTACATTCTAGAAGCTGCTGAGATATCCATGAGTAAACTGGGGATGAGGGGTGGGCAATGGAGGGTAGGGGATAAGGGATAAGAGCAAAAGGGAATGGGATGGTTGAACTGGAACAGGGAGGGAGGGGGAACGTAATGAAAGAGATACCATGATAGAGATAGACATCATGGGAATAGAGAAAATCCTGGTGCTAGGGAAGTCACCAGGAATCCCCAAGGATGACCCTAGCCTGGACTACTAGCAATAGTGGAGAGGGTGCCTGAACTGAACTGGCTTACCCCAGAGATCAGACTGGTGAATGCCCTAACTGTCATCACAGAAAATTTCTCCAATGACTGATGCAAGCAGATGCAGAGATCCACATCCAATCACTAGACAGAGCTCCAGGAGTCCAGTCAAAGAGAGAGAAGAGGGATTCTATGAGCAAGTGCATCAGGATCATGATGGGGAAACATGCAGGGATGACCAAACCAAACTAGAGGGAACTCATGAAAGTTGGATCAATGGCTGTGGAGCCTACATGGGACTGGACTAGGCCCTTTGCATAGTGAGACAGTTGTGTAGCTTGATCTGCTTGGGAGACCCCCTGGTGGTAGGATCAGAATTCATCTCTGGTGCATGAGCAGGCTTTGTGGAGCCCACTACCTATGATGGGACACCTCCTGAAGTCTTGAGGCAGGGGGAAGGGCTTGGACTTGCCTCTACTGCATGTGCCTCCACACAGGAGGGCTTGCCTTCTTGTGTGAGGGAGTGGGGATGGGTTGGGAGGGGAGGCTGGAGGGGGTGGGAGGAGGAAAGAGGGGGATCTGTGGTGTGTAAAATGAATGAAAAAAATTCTTAATAAAAAAAGAAGCTGCCAGCATAGTAGATTTTAACTATCCTAACAACAGAAATTTGACAAATATGGAGGGAAAAATATCTACTAATGAGCAAAATTCAGAAACTCTACAGAGTATTCATATTATAAATGATAAGTATATACACATTATTTTCATTTTAAAGTAAGTATGCAGGGAGAGCAGAGATCTGTTGGTGATTGGTAAGTGATCTAGTGGCTTAACTTGTGACAAGGAAGGTACCAGGTGGAGCGTTGGTGGCACCTGTGTCAATATGAATTGCATACCCAATAAGCTAATGGGTCAGACTGTGCTGCTGGAGACACGATCCAAGAGACCTATTTCTGTGGCTGAGATGTGTCCTGTTCCATCCAGTACAAGTGGAAGAAAATGGCAGAAGCTAGGCAAAACTACATGAAATCCTTGAAACTGTGTCATCTCCAAGTTTAGGATAGGAATCTCAAGTACTTTAATATCCAAGCCAGGTTTGTCAACAAGCACACAATTTATGGTGTCACAGAAGACGGGAAACTGAATCTGTTTTCAGCTGACCACCTAATCATTGCTACAGGAGAGCATCCAGCATACAAGCTTCCCTGAACTCACTCCTCTGAAATAGGTCTTCAGACGCCCCCACAAGACAATGCCTTGGGACCACTCCACACTGCTGGCTCCTGAGGCCTGTGTCCCTCTAATCCAGTGTCCTCCTACTTCCCTCCTTTAGTGTTTATCTATGTTGTCCAGGATTGTTCCAAACACCTGGTTTCCCGTGATCCTCCACATCAGCCTCCCGAGTAGCTGTGACTGATATGTGTAATATCACATCTGGCCATATACTCCTCCTTCCAAGCCTCCATTGTCAATTGTTTTTATCTTAAATTTCAAAATGCTGGGGATTCCTGGACTTCAGCCATATTCTTCACTCTCTTCTTTACCCACTCTTTAAATGTTTGAAACAAAATTTATTTACCAGAAAAAAATACACATGTAAGATAAAATTTAGTAAAAGACGGTGAAGAAGTTACAGAATAGAATGTTGATACAATAATGAGAAAAACAGATATTTGTAAAAGAGCAGAAATAAGATGGGCAAGAGATAGAGGAAGAACAAATTAGTTAATTCTAATGAATAATGTAATGGCAAAAAAAAATCAGTGAGAAGACAAGTGTGAGCCAAGAAAATAATCAAAGTGTAAATGGTTGTAAGCATCACTCTTTATGAGTAGGTGGGGAGCTGGCTGTAGTGAACTGCAAGTCCATGCTTCTTGTCCACATAGCAAGCTTGGAGGTTGGGCACAATCACAGCCCAGCATCTTCCCTTTGTCCTAGGCCAGTTGCTAACCATATGTAGTTCTCAGTAGGTGCAAACTGCTTTCATGAAGCCCAGACACCTTTCTACATTTCACCATTATCTTTTCAGTCCAGGTTATAGGTCAGTTGTTGGTGAGTAACCACAGCTCTTCCATCAAGCTTTGTTCTTCTATAAGACATGGGTGAACAGCTATTGATTCATGATCAACTTTAGGGAAAAGCCTGAATATGAACAAAAGCTTTTGTTTGGCACCAGCGAAGAATCTACGAGCTAGGGCCTTTCCATTCATTTATTTTTAATGTTGTGGGATAATATTGCTTTTGTAACATCACTTTACTTAGAATATAAAATATGTTCAAAAGATAAATTCTCTGGAAATAATTTGAAATTGATTTAAAAATTTAGAAACGCGTTGCTGAGATATGACTCAGTGGAGAACACACACATGAGGCCACCCAAGCTTCCTTTCTCTCTAGATCAAAACACTCTGGTACCCTCCTCTCCTGCCTCTACGGCACTTGCACCCATATGGTACACATAAACACACTCAGGCATACATACAATCACATAAAAAGTAATGCTGATGTGCAAAGATTTTTAGCTTAATGGGATATGAGGAGGTAGTAGAAACTTTATGAAGGAGGGCACAGTTGGAGAAAGTAGGTGTTTGAGAGCCCTTGAAGGGTCTATCTGAAGCGTTTACCTGATTATTCTTTATCAATAAAAATTTGGGAGTCAGATATCAGGGCAAGAACCTGAATGATTAGAGAAATGACAGAGATGTGTTTATTTGGTTGGGTCTGAGCGGCTGTGGGACTGGCGGGTGACAAAGATTTATCCTGACTGTGGGCCAGGCAGGAAAACTCTAGCTACACAGAGAAGCCACCAACAACATCCTATCTGTTATGTTCCTCCATCCACAAAGGCTGAGATCCTCTTTCTGACAAGCTTACAACTTCCTGTTTCCTATCTGTCTTCAGTCCTCCAAAACCTCTATGGTTAATTTTGGTCAGCTAGTGGCTAGCTTTACCTTCTGACCCCAAGCAAGCCTTATTGTTAGAATATGATAAAAATATCACACAATATTTACCCTTTCTCTTTTCCAGTTTCATTGAAGCTTTGAGGAGGATTGCTTAGCTTTATGAATCATCCACTTCATCATATTCTGTCTTTTCATGGGCCCCCAAACAGCAGAAGCAATTGGCTATGGACTGAAAGTTCTAAGACTTTGAACCAACATGTGTCTTCTTATTAAAGTTACTTTTCTCCAATATTTTGTCATATTAATTGAAGTTTGACTGATACACTAAGGGAAAAGTAACTAATCTTAGCATCTAGATACTTATTTTAAGCACATCAATTACAAAATAATCAGGAAGGCATATAAAGTGTACAAATACATAATTTCTACCAGAAGCCTACCGAAACATACAGATCATCTAAGATTTAGTGTTGAGGTATAACACCATTTGCATACTCAATGGCATAAGAAACTAGTTCACTGGACTTTATTAAAGTAGGAACTACTACTCTTAAAAAGACAGTTAGGAAAATGAACCAAGAAAGAATAATGTTAGAAGAAAGCTAAAAGACTACAGACTGGAAGAAAACAAGGGCATTATTTGAAAAAGTAATCGCTGAATTAATTATATTATAGTGCATATATGCACCATGCATTGTTTATGTTATCTCTTTACTGTGCTTTTACTGTCCATAATAATTCATCCTTTCATTTCAAACAAACATTATTTTTTCCTTGGCTATTCTAACAGTTTATCAACTTACAACTTACTTTTCAAATAAATACTTTGTTGATTTCTGTGCAGTGTCCCTGTTTTCAATAGTTCACTTATTTTTTTTTCTTTGCTTTGCTTTAGACTTAAATAACTCTTCAAGTTTAGATTAGGGGGTTTTAGATAACTTTTCTAATAATATATACTTAATTATTTCAATTTTTCACAAAATACAACTTTTCTTTTGTCTTTCAAATGTTGTGAACAATATTTTCATTTTTTTCCAGCTTAAATATTTTTAAAATTAAAAAAATATTTTTGATATTTCATGAATTTATTGTTTTTATGTCTGTGGGTACTTATATATTTATTAATTTTCTGAATGTAGGTGTTTATTGGTGTATGTGTGCACCATGCACATGCAGTGTCCACCAAGGGTGGAAGTAGGCATCAGATCCCCTGAGAGCAGAATTACAGGCTGTTGAGAGCTGTTACATGGGTGCTAGAAATTGAACCTGGATCTACTGGAAAAATAGACAAGTGCTTTTAACCACCGAGTCATCTCTCCAGACCCCCAGCTTAAATGGTTTTTAAATATTTACTTTCAGCTTTTATTTGTGTGTATATAATCATATATTTGAGTATACATGAACAAGTGTGCTGCCCTATACCAGTACTGGAACCTGATCTCTATTCCTCTGAAAAAGCAAGTGTTCTTAACCCCTAGACTGTCTCTCAAGACCCAAGATTAAATATTTGTAGATTTTTCTTGAGATTTGTTCCTTGATTTTAGATATATTATTTGATTTTCAAATACCTGGATATTTTTCTAATATCTTTATGCTGTTGAATTCTAATTTAATTTAATTTTTTTCACAGATTTAGACCAGCCTGGAAATCACTATAAAGCACAAATTTGTCTCAATGTCCTCAGTCTCATGAGGACCAGCATTACAGTGTGGTCATTCATATTTGTCCAAATTTTGCTAAATTGTGATTTTATACACTAAGATGTGGACTATTTTAATGAATTTGCCATATGTACTTTAGGAGAATCTTTATTCCAATATTGTGTACTCCAGTAAGTTACAGCAAAATGACCATTAAGCCATTTATGTCCTTACTGACTTTTTTCTGCTTTGTTTATCAGTTATTATGAGGCATTAAAGTCTACAAATATGAAAATGGAATTCCAATTAGTTTTAGTGTCAATAATTTGCTGCCCTGTTATCTTAACATACATTTTAAGGATTGTCCTGATTTTCTTTACAATAGACTATTTTATTTTTTATATTTTCTTTGTTGTTGTTATTGTTGTTGTTTTCAAGGTAGGGTCTTACATATTCCAGTCTGGTCTGTGACTTCTCATGTAGCTGAGGATGACCTTGAACTTTGAACTCCTCTTTCTTTCTTCCAAATGGATTTTATAGGTATATGCCACGAAGCTTCTTGGTTTTGTGAAATGTTGGGCATGGCACCCATGTCTTCCTGCATCCTAGGCAAGCACTCTTCCAACCTGAATGTATCCCTAGTCTCCATCTAAATCATAATATGGCTAAAATATGTAGTTATAGTTATTTATTTTACTTAGTGTTTACCAAATTTGTAATTGTTTTCTATCAATTTTATATTCCTAGTCATATTTTTCTTCTATGCTTTTTTTTGTTTTATATGCTTCTGTAGTGGGTAGCTGTTCCAGATTTGATCTTCAAGCACCGCCTCAGTGAAGCAGCTGGTAACTGTCAGGCCTGCCTATAACCTGTCCCTGGGCATGGCTGAGATGGGAGCCCTGAAGACCTGTGATCCATCTCTCCTGGCCCTCTTGGTTCCTTATGATCCTGGATGATGGATGGCAGATCGAGTCAGAGTTCTCCAGAGAACCCCACTGAACTGCACCTCACCTCTCCCAGATCCTGTAACCAACCCTTTTACTGGCTATAAGTTATACCAAAATAAACCTCCCTTTAACTATGTAGATTTGCCTTGTTAAATCCCTGCATCATGCTTCATTTCTAATTCTTAAAGATAATTATGATTTTAAAAATTAGATACTGTTGAAAGTCTATAATAACTCTATGTACTGTGAGTACATCCAAATATAGAATGCATTATGTATAAGTCCATTTCAAATGGTTATGGGAGTACTTCAATACTTCCTCCTATTTTCTATACTAATGCTTACATTCATTTCATTAATTCATATACCACTATCACACACTATTACTATTATCACTTAAACTGCCATTATTTAATAATTTAATTGAAAATATTTTCTATTTTATTTATTCCTACCTTAAAATCTCCATTTTATAAATCAAAAATTTTGTCTACATATTTTCTTAACTTGACTGCTCTACACGTTTTTTGTAAATTAAGATATTTTTCATCAGAATGGTTGGGTTATCAGAGATGGAGTGATGTGGAATGTCCTTCTGCACACTGTGAATAAGTGTTGCTCTCATTGGTTGATAAATAAAGCTGCTTTGGAATATGACAAGGCAGGATAGAGCCAGGTGAGAAATCCAAGCAGAGATACATGAGAAAAAGGGCAGAGTCTGGGAGATGCTATCCAGCCACCCCAAGGAACAACATGCAAGCAGACTGATACAAGCCACAGCCATGTGACAATATGTAGATTAATAGAAATGGGTTAATTTAGTTGTAAGAGCTACCTAGTAATAAGCCTGACCCATCAACCAAGCATTTATAAGTAGTCAGCCTCTGAGTGATTATTTGGAAACAGCTGTGGGACAGAGAAAAGTCCCATTTACATTTGGTGCCCCCATTGTGCACCAGATGTAGCATGCATTCTAATTGGTCTTAATAATAAAAACCTGGAGTCAGATATAGGGATAAATGATGAAAGATCAGAGAAGTAAAGGAACTAACCAAAGTAACTTCTTATCTCCATGATGACTCAGACTGAAAAGGGGATGGGATCCTGTCTCTATGAATCCTCAGATTCAACGGGATGGGGCAATCCTGTCTCTATGAATCCTCAGACTGAATTGGGCAACATCCTGTCTCCACCTGTCTTATATTCCCTTCTCTGCCTCCCAAGTGCTGGGATCAAAGACTTGAGCCTCCCATGTGCTGGGATCAAAGGTGTGCACCACCATCACCCAGTTCTGTTTCTCTTTTAGACTGATCAGTCTCTTGAACTCCTGGTCTTCCTGCTTCCTCCTCCCAAGTGCTGGGATTAAAGGTGTGTGCCAACGTTGCCTGGCCTCTATGGCTAACTAGTGGCTAGTTCTGCCCTCTGATCTCCAGGAAAGCTTTATTTGTCAGAACACAAACAAAATATCACACAACAATGGAGTGATTGTGTATCTTTAAAAATCCATACCTTAGAGCCTTAACTAGGACTTACAATGGGATTTGTGAGTGTGGCATAGTAAGTAATAAAATTGTGTGATATCATGAGGAAAAAGTCCTTGTAAGAAGTTTAATCTATTTGCAGATAGGAACATAAGTGATCTCCCTTTCCATCTTTGAATCCTCGTGAAGACAGAGCCACCTTCAGCCCAATAGAAAGGTCTTCTCAGACTCTGCATCCTATCTGCCTTTTTTTTAAAACCTTTCTATCTTCAGACTAGGAGCAGGAAGGTCCCTGTGTTTAAGGTATAATTTCAAAGATAAATAATTTCAGGTTTGGGGTGGGATAATACTTTTGTATAATGGTGTAACATGAATCTTAAAGAGTCTTATTAATAAAATCAAACCTGAGGCCAAGTATTGGGGTGAACACTGGAAGATCAGAGAAACAGAACAAGCCACAGCTATCTCACCTCACCAGTTCCTCAGCTGGTCTTGTTTCCTCAGACTGGAAGCCTCTGTGTCCTCATATCCAAATGGCTCTCAGCTGAACTGTGCTTCTTGAAAGTCTGAATGCTTAACCAGCCAAATGCTTAACCAGCCAAATGCCTAGAAGTTTCTGGTCCTCACGCCTTATATACCTTTCTGCTTTCTACTACCACTCCCTGGGATTAAAGGTGGCTTTCTGGGATTAAAGGCGTGGGTCACCATGCTTGGCTGTTTCCAATGTGGCCTTGAACTCACAGAGATCCAGAGGGATTTCTATCTTTGGGATGCTAGGATTAAAGGTGTGTGCTACCACTGCCTATCCTCACGTTTAATATTGTGGCTGTCCTGTTCTCTGACCCCAGATAAGTTTATTAGCATACACAATATTTTGGGGAATACAATACCACCACATACTGGTTTAATAAAATGCTAATTGGCCAGTAGCCAGGCAGGAAGTATAGGTGGGATAAGCAGACAAGGAGAATTCTGGGGAAAGGAAGGCTGAGTCAGGAAATGCCAGCCTGCTATCCAGGAAGCAGCATGAAATGGTACACAGGTAAAGCCATGGAAACCATGGCAACATATAGATTAACAGAAATGGGCTGAATTTAAGTATAAGAGCTAGTCAGTAGCAAGCCTGAGCTAATGTCCAGGCAGTTTTAATTAATATAAGACTCTGTGTGTTTACTTGGGGCATATGAGTAGGAGAGATTTGTCCCATCCACCGAGACACAGAAAAATTTCCAACTACACAGGTTGGCATTTTCGTTAAGCTTTTAGTATTTCTCTTCATTTTTTTCTTCTTGCCTGCTTGCTTTCAATGAGGCATCAGTTGTCATTTTTACTCAATTAAATCAGATTTTTATGCCTTCCTTTGTCTTGGGTTTTCTGCAGTTTGATATGCCTACATGTTGCTGATATTTTGCTGTTTTTAAACATGCTCTTCTGGGAATATTTTTTTTCTGGTATTCCTTGAATTTTCTGGATCTATGCTTTGATATTTGTTGTTAATTTTGAGAGTTTTCAGGTATTCCTACTTCAAATATTTCTACTGTTCTGTTATATGTTTTTTTCTCCTTTTGTTATTTCAAATACAAATATTCTGCATATTTAAATTAGTCCATAGTTCTTGAATAATCTCTTCTATGCTTATAGCTTTTTTCTCTCCACGGTACTCTGGAAATTTCCTATTACTCTGATGTCAAATTATTGATTCCTTCCTTTTATAGATCTAGTCTACTGATTAATTTCTGTTACTTTTTTTCTACTTCTAACATATTATATTGATTATTTATTTCTATCAGTCTGTTTCCATTACTCATCTGTATGAGTCTATCATTTTCCATTTCCTTTACATACTATTCATATATAAATACTTTAAAACCTATCAAATAATTCTAAAATAACGATCATACCTTATTAGTCTTAAAGGATCATACATAAGTTGCTTTGTCACTTCCAACCATTTTTTTTTAGTTAGGTATACATTTTTATTGAAATAAAAATAATGAATATTAACAAACAAAGTACAAACTACCTTTATCTATACTTTGTATCTCTCTGTTGAAAGCTGGACATGATAGGTAAGGAATTAAAATGATAGAAACAGGCTTTTCATTGTGAAGATTTATAAATAATCTGGCTCAGAAATGAAAATGGCCATTTTTTTTCTTTATATGTGTATTACAGAATCATGAAATCCATGAAAGGTCATTTTATTTTTCTCTTCATTTGATTTTGGGCATATTAAAATTGTCCTCAAGGATAACAAATGCCCTTATGGTTTCATTTTTTTGTAAGCCCATTCCATGGTACAGAATGGGGGAGTTGTAAAACTATGCAAAGATCCAAGTGTGGTAACTTGTACCTGTAGTCAAGTATTTGGGAGTTAGAGAAGACATCAGAATATTCCAGTCATTCTCAGTGATCTTAGCACATTGGAGGCCATTTTGTGCTGCAACAGCATCAAACTAAATAAACCTAAAGACTATAATTAACCTCCATTTTCTTTTGGGGGGGAGGGGGGCAGGGAGTGGCTTCTCTCTCAGCTCTGTGACCTACACAAAAGTTTTTCCATTTATAGTGCTTTTATTTTTCCCTTCTGTAGGACAGGAAGACTGGGAGGTGTTAGTTTAGGAGGGGGTGCCTTTCTTTCACATGTGACATGGAAGCTTTTCCTCTAGAGAACAGATGCTAGAAACAGGGAATAATTTAATATTTATTAGTATTTAATATTTATTCTTTTTAGAGATGTAATTAGTTTTTGGCTATTCTTTCAAACAAACACAGAGATGACCAAAGCCAACAATTTCACAACACATGCATAAGATATAAATGTATATGTAAAGTTGCTTATCTAATTCATACATTATTAGGAGATAAAGTGATATAATACATTCAAAGAGAAGGGTTTCAGGAAATAAGTTCTGTTACAGACTTGGCACAATCATTTGTACAGATATAGAACAGGATTTTGGACTGCAGTCTCTGAATTTATTTTTCATTTAAGAATGAACAGAATTATTTTTCATTTAAGAAGAAAAATAGGGACTGAAGAGATTGGTTAAGGACACTGGCTATTCTTACAGAGAACCAGGGTTTGGTATTAGCACCCATGTGGTGGCTCACAACCATCAATAACCCCATCCCAGGAGATCAGAATCCAGCTCCTGACCTCTGTGGCACCAGACACACATGTGGCACACAGTCGTAAATTCAGGCAAAGCATACACATAAAATAAAAAATACATATCAAAAACAATTTTTCAGAGAAGAAAATGAAAACATAAGATTGCAAACTTTCTTTTCATTTGCTGTTTCTCATAAGTAATGGAGATACCAAATATGGGCAGAATATCACATGTTGTATTGTTTTATTGCTGAGTACTTTATAATCTCTAATAATTAACATTTTCTTGCCTTCCTTTCCTTCTCAACAGGTTCATTGTTTTATTCTTTAAACATGTTCAAGTTGTAATTTTATATTATGACCATATACTGCGTCTCACTTTTATGGTGTTGCCTAATTGCGTTACTTAGTCACAACAAAGCACTACATTATACTATAGATTTTGTGTTTCGTGTGCTCATCTATGGATACACAGAGACCTGTCTCAATTGCATTGATTCTACTTTTATAAAAAGTAACAGATACCCATTATTTTTGCAGTGTTTCTCTCTGTATGTTCATTGATGTTTATCAATACTCCCTACAGCTTCTGTTTTTGATTGCCATTCTTTCTAAGCTTTGTAATTTCCTCCTGCATGTTTGTCTTCCTCCACAGGACTTTGTCATTGGTTTCATCTCTAGTCTGCGAGTTCTTTGTTAATTTCAGCCCCCTTTCTATGTTTAATCCTAAATGCCTGGCTTCAAGATTTCCATGATAAATACAGCCTTATCTCCAAGCCCATTAATTGGACAGCTAGAATGTGTTGAATTCCTCCTTGTATCTACCATTCCGACCACCACAACACAAATCAGTTGTTCGGTTCTCTCAACTGTGTCTCCTAAACATTTCTTGTATCTGGTCGCTTCCTTCCAGTTGTTACTCCTATTTCTTTAGTGCTCATCCAGCCCACAGCCTGATTTATAATAATAAGCTGCTAAATGGTTTTTTCCCACCAGTCATGCACAATCCATCTGGCTTTTACTGCCAGATTGATTTTTCTAAAATGCAAATCTAATCATGTTTGCTCCTGATTAAAACCCTTTAATGGTTCCCTGTGTACCACAGGATAAATAAAAACTCCTTAATATGGCAGAGTAAAGTCTCAATCTGCACTCTTCCCATTTCTACTTTTTCCTACTTTCCACCTGGTTCATATTCCTCTTTTGGTTTAGGCCAGATCCCTTAGAGATTCCCTGTTGTAGCGTTTTTGCTGCAAAAGTGTGTCTTTGTGCTCATGCCTCAGTTGCATTCTCAACACCTGAGACACAACTACAGCATAAATACTCAGATTCAAGTATAAAGAGTAGTATCCTCATCATTTAAAACATGGCTGAACCATTGCATTTCTCCCATGTTTTCTAATCTCTTAGATTATTAATACATTTTGTTCTCTCTACTTTCATACATTTAGTACATAATTTCTGCCCAACTTCTATATTGGATTTTAGCTTTTCAGCAAAAGATTTCCTATTCATCTCAGAATTCCTAAGATAAACAAAGTTCAAAGAAAATCTATAGGTCTTAAAAAACTTAGAAAAACCCTGCTTGTCTTACATGATAGAAAATACCAGAAAGCAATTTTTTCCTGTAACTACCAAGTAGAAGGATATCCCCAGCCTAAAAATTCTGTGAAGACCAAGAAATTCAGGAGACATCTGTGTGGCATGAGGAGCAACCTCCTTAAACTCCCGGAAGATACACTGCTTCTCAATAATAAAGTTAATAAGGATTTCTTTTTCAACTCAGATATTACTTTCATACACCATAATTCGTATAAATAAAGGTGAAAGAATTACACCTTAATTGTGGTTTATAGTAGACTCTGCTTTCTTTGCCTTTTTTTTTTTTTATAACTTTCGTATATCTTAGAACTGTGACTCTAGGGCCATATAAGAGAAAGAGTAGCTAAATAAACTCACTTTCAACATTTTCCTTTAGATAAAGATAAATTTAAAAGTTGTTCTTCAAACTAAAAGAAAAATCAAGAATAGAGCAATACAATTCTTCTATCTCCCAAGCGTCTGTGGCCCTCTTGAGTTGTCTTTGCTGTCTTTGATCCCTGCAGGCAAGATTGGGTAATACTTAGATTTGAATTCAATTATAAAAACTAGAGTAATTAATTAATGGAAATGAATATAATGATGTGAACAAAATAAAACTAAATGCAGTCCACGAGATTACGTATAATGTTATATGTAACTGCTATTAACTCAATGATCTTTTATTAACTCGGATCTTTTCTGATGTAGTTTCCTCACTTCCATCTTAATGTGCATCTTCAGATCTAGACAAATAGTCAGACTGACCCCAGGATAGAAAATGAACTACATTCAATCTGATAAATTAAACACTTTGCCATGTATTTGTCAATACGTTGGAATGCCTTCACCAAGCAGTCTGCTTTGTCAGCAAGCAGTGGTTTATTGCCCTTCCTTTCTAATTTCCCTGGGGGCAAGTGCAAACTTGAGATTACAAGATGAACCCGGCAGGTGTCACATTGTCCATCTTCTCTTCAGCTAGTGCCTCTGTCCTCATTAATTCGCTCACCTGTCTGGAGGAGAAATGTTGCCTTGCCTCTTTAAAGCGTAGCAAGTGGATGATTTCTTAAAGAAATATTACCCATTGAAGGGTCCTGATAAAGTCCCCTTTATTACTTTATACTATAATTTATCAACATTACCCAATGAATGAAAGTTGGGGGGAAAAGATAGTTGCTTGTCTCCTGGAGGCAGTATACCTGGAAAGGTACATTTTGCTTTAACTTGATTTTTTTTTCACATGAATATGCTTGAAAGTAGATTACACACCACCCAAAAGCTGTTGACTTGTGGGAAGTTAGAGGCATAAGAAGATCTTCAGGTGGTGGATGTGCAGATAAACTCTGAAACTTTTGCTGGGGAGGAGTGCACAAGCCACAATTTGAAAATGCAGTGTATTAGGAACTAATCACCAATCTGAAGAGCTGGCTTTATTCTTCCTCTTACAACCATTGCACACCCTTGATTTAGGATTTGGTGTTTGTTGTCTATGCCCAGCGCACATACTTGTTCCAGTCTGAGTGGAACTCAGCTTTGTAAATCACACTGCTTTCTAATATTGTATTTGCCAGTCAATTAACTAGATGTACTGAAGACTACATTGGATGGGATAGATGGTGAAAGAGTATATATACCTGTCCTCCAGTACAGAAATCCTTTAATAGGGGAAGGCAGAACCAAAGGGATAGTTAGTGCAGAATGATTAGTGACAATGAATGAAAAATTGTTATAAATCCTACTAAGGCTTAGTATGTATGAAAATAATTTAAAAAAATTGAACTTCATTTTCAATATATTTCTCCCAGAGTTCTACTGAAAAGAAAGGACATTAAAATGTTTTAAATAACTTGCTTTGGTGTTTAAGGTTATACATAAATTTTAAATAAACTTACTTACTTATATGAGTGTGGGTAGATGCATAATTATTTGACACAAAAAGAGGGTGTGGTTTTATTTGAGTCAGGATAATATGGATTGGAAACTTAGCTGCATGTTGTTCCTCTGAATAAAAAAAATTAATATCATTTTTTTTATTTTACAATACCATTCAGTTCCAAATATCAGCCATGGATTCCCTTGTTCTCCCCCCTCCCTCCCGCCCCCCTCCCCTTCCCCCCAGCCCACCCCTCATTCCCATCTCCTCCAGGGCAAAGACTCCCCCGAGGACTGAGATCAACCTGGTAGATTCAGTCCAGGCAGGGCCAGTCCCCTCCTCCCAGGCCGAGCCAAGACACTCTGCATAAGCCCCAGGTTTCAAACAGCCAACTCATGCAATGAGCACAGGACCCGGTCCCACTGCCTGGATGCCTCCCAAACAGTTCAAGCCAATCAACTCTCTCACCCATTCAGAGGGCCTGATCCAGTTGGGGGCCCCTCAGCCATTGGTTCATAGTTCATGTGTCTCAACAATTCTCGCTCATATAGACCCTCCTCTTTCTCCCTAATTGGACTCCCGGAGTTCTGCCTGGGGCCTAGCCATGGATCTCTGCTTCCAGATCCCTCAGTCATTGGATGGGGTTTCTAGCACGACAATTAGGGTGTTTGGCCATCCCATCACCAGAGTGGGTCAGTTCAGGCTGTCTCTCAACCATTGCCAGCAGTCCACTGTGGGGTATCCTTGTGGATTTCTCTGGGCCTCTCTAGCACCTTGCTTCTTCCTAGTCTCATGTGGTCCTCATTCATCATGGTCTCCTATTCCTCGTTCTCCCTCTCTGTTGTTGATCCATCTGGGGTCTCCTGCTCCCCCAAGCTCTCTTTCCCTTGACCCTCACCCTTCATTTCCCCCATTTATGACCAGGCTGTTCATGAAGCTCTCATCCATTTCTCCATCATTGGGTGATCCCCGTGTCTTTCTTGGGGTCCTGTTTTCCAGGTAGCCTCCCTGGTGATGTGAGTAGCAGTCCATTCTTAAGTTTCTTTCTCTTCTGTTGTTTGTATACCCATACTACATTATATACTTTAATTTTTTTACTCTTTAAAATTTTTGAGATTAATTGTAATTATATCATTTCCACAATCCCCCTTTCTCTCTCCAAACCATCTTATATAAGCCTCCTTGCTCTCTTTCTAATTCATGAGTAGTCAGATGATTCTCCGGTCCTGTCTGGCCCTGTGGTAGGGACAAATCTCTCTTACCCAAGTCCTGCAGTCGCTTGTCCCCTAGTGAACACATTAATTATACCTGCCTGACCATTAGCTCAGGCTTATTACTGACTAGCTCTTACACTTACATTAATCCATAATTGTTATTTATGTTTAGCCATGTGGCTTGGTACCTTTCCTCAATTCTGCTTTGTCATCTTGCTTCCTCTGTGTCTGGCTGGTGACTCCTGACTCTGCTCTTCCTCTTCCCAGAATTCTCTTCTTCTGTCTCCCTGCCAATACTTTCTGCCTGGGTACTGGCCAATCAGCGTTTTATTGACAAGAGCTTTTATTTGTACAAGAGCATTATCCCACAGCATTCATGGGTTCTATTTTCCTTAATTATTGTTGCATACATATTTATGTGTATGAATGCATGTAGACATGTCTATTCCTAACTTCATAACACTAACTTCTCAGTCTATATGTTATAATGTTACTTGTATGTATATGTTTTCAGGGCTGACCATATTGGTGTGTTCTTCGCTGGGAAAGACTATTGCCCCTGATCTCAACATTTACTAGTTCCCTGAAGTTGTCTGTGCATGGTGAAGTCCTCATGAGTTTTTCCCAGTCCATTTATGTGTCATCTATGTTCAGGTCATCTTTAGGCAGTCACATTGGTGAGATTTTATGAGGATAGCTTCTGACATCACTAAGAGACACAATGTCACAGCAAACTACTTACTTATTCTGCTGGCTCTTAGACAGTTTCACCCCCATCTTCCACAGTGATTCCTGAGCCTTAGGTGCTGGAGTTGTGTTGAGGATGTACTAGTTGGGACTGATCTCCACAGTGCAGTATTTTGAGTGGATGTGTTCTTCTTTACTGATCTCCAACTGTTGCAAAGAGAAGTTTCCTTGATAAGGGGGTGAGGACTACATTCAGCCAGCTAGACCATGCGTAAAGTCTCTTCTATTTTTAATTGTATTAGGAATACCTGTATCCCTGGAGTGGTTAGAGTATTAAGTTTAATAGTGTATGACAAAACATTTACTAGAAGGCCTAGTGAACTCACTCAGATTTCCTGAGACAACAACACATCGAAGAGAATCTCTGTTGCAACAGTTCTATTCAGTTCTTTTTCTTTCTCTTTTTTTTTTAAAGATTTACATGCAACTGAAACACAGATGCAAATTCATGAATTAACAGGGAAAATTAAGAACACAGTATTGTTTTGGTAAATCAATGTACAGCACTAAAAAATCACAGGATTTTAACTGTTATTTCAATACATTTAATAAAAAGTTTAAAGGCTTCTCATGAGTATTCAACGTTCTGACAGAATACAATTTATTTTTATTGTTTTATTCCAAAACGTTTTGGTCATACATGTGAAAACCCTTGGGGTTATTGTCTGCTATTAATATCAAGTGCTAATAATGCAAACAAATACACACAGCAAATAGACACATACACATTCCAGCTAAGGACAATAAATACAATATTCTCTTTATCCTTTACTTTTCCTGAGAGCTACTTAAGTTAGCAAATATCCTATATTTTAAATAGATAAGTAAGTATAAGTATAAATAGTATTCCTACACAAGACACTCGATACTCAATATTGTATTTTTCAATGATTGGAAAGAATATAACATAAAAGCCTATGAGAAACCATAGCTTATGGCATGGCATAATAGTTCTTTCAACCTTTTCACACACACACACACACACACACACACACACACACACACACACACACTTAATGAAAGTCCCTTCACTGAGAGTATTATTCAAAAGTTAATTTGTCTGATTGAATCTGTGTATGCTTCTTGTTTTTTCTTCTTGAACTTAACTTTGTGTCTGAGAAGGACTTTCATCTGCTGACATTTTTTGACTCTGTCTCCCAAATGCTGCCATTCTAGGTGTGCATCACCATACCTTGCAGGTAGATACCCACGTATTTGAACTAACGAATAGTCACTTTTTTTTGTCTAGAACCAAATTCATATTTGTACCAACTGTATCTTCATAACCTTTCCCCATCACTATTCTTATTTTACAAGCCTTATGACAAAGATAAACTTCTCACTACAATTCTTCTTATCTTTATTCATTGACATGAGGGCTGTGTCTAAATTCTTTGTATTCTACTTATTTCTATTTGTATTAAATGAAGAAATGTTTTATCTTACATTGGAGTCAATCAGTTGATAAAGGGCATAGGGTGTTTATTCAGTTGCTTTTTGGCATTATCCACAGTGCTACAGCAGCTAGATGACATGTACAATCAACCTCTGTAGTTGTATTGAAGTGGGCACCAACCCCTAAAGCTGCCATATTTAATTTTTATGGAGACTTTGAATTCATTCACTATTTGGAAAACAAACATCTTCATGTATTTGTAAAAACTGCAAACAATTGGCAGATTATATTAACATAGTACAAGATATTACTAAATGCTTGATCAAGGATGCATGATTAATAATGAGGTACCCCATTAAGTTAAACTTCTATGTTCAGATGTCCTATAGGTACATTTGTGATAAATATGTGTATTTCTTTCTCTATGACTTAGAAACAAGCAATGTCTATTCTAACTCATGCGATACCTGCAGAGTAGGTCATATTAAAACAAAATGAGTTTTTATCACTTCCCAACTGAACTTGTTACTCCATTAGGGCAGATCAAATTGCTTATCTTGACAGAGATTGATTACCAATTAACTGTAGAATAAGCCAGCAGAAATGAAGGTTGGGAAATGCCTAGAAGTTTACTGAGACATCTTTATTAAATACAGAGGTCTGTGGCATAAGTTCTCCCAAGAAAATTGTTTTTCAAAACTGTTATAGCTATCACATGAGGTGGTAATGACATTCTGACAAAATAGGAACTGTTAGTCGTGAAGCTAAAGGTGACCTTGTAAACAGCCTACATAAACCATTTGATCAAATTCAGGTTTTCTGATATTCGTTACTCTTGCCACAATTTGACATTGAGTTGCATCAAGTCAAATGAAACTCCATGAACAGCCATCGCATCGAAATTAAATTTCTTCTCCCACCCACCCAGCTTCTTCTCAGTGTGTAGAATAGCTGCCTAAATTGGGTGGTTTCAAATTTTCTTCGTAAGGTTCCAATTTGGAATTGGTAGCCTGTGATTTTCAGAGCTCTCCAAACTAATTCTGGCAGCCCTTAAATAACTAATATTTCGATATTAGAGTCTAATAAAGTAGGTGGAGAGCATTAGGATTGAATGTTTCCAGGACTGAATTTGTTTTAAGGTTTCACACATGGGCTTGGTAGACAGCTTCAGAATTGGCAGCTCCAAGGATGATTCTTCAAATCCCAGGAGGAAGTTAGAACGGCATGTGCAGCCTAAATTATGTTGACTCCATCAGCTCTGCCCTTTACAAAATGATTGCCTCATGTGTGGCTACTTGTTGTTATTAAACAAGTACTTCTGCTTTCTGGAACCTTTAAAATAGCAAAGGGTCTCCCAGATTTAAAAAAAATGAATTAATAAATTAGAATTGTATACTTGTTCTAGATTCTGCAAAGCCCTTTATGTTATGCTTTTAAGTATTGAAAATGTAGGACAAAACCACCACATATCTGCAATTAAATACACACACACACACACACACGCACACACGCACGCACGCACGCACGCACACACACTCAGGCTGAGGCTGACAAACAGACCTGGTGGTAGTGCTTGTGAGGGACTTTCCTCCTTCTGTTTGCCTGATGGATGCAAATCAAATTCCTTGACCTTAGGAGAGTGATCATAAAAAGTAATCAGAGTTCCCAGATCGAAAGGTGCTCTAAACGGTTCAGTAGGCAGAGGCATCTATGCTATAAAGCATCATGACTGCTAACATAGGTCAGGCTTCAGGAAAACAAGATGAAAACCTTTTGCTTTTAAAAGAAATTTGGTCAGGTCCCAGGAAAAGAATGACAGCTATATTTATATGCCCTCCAACCTCAGAAAACTCGAAGCAATTTGCAGATTTTTAAATGTAATTAACCTCCAGAGTATTCCTGTTACATATGTTTGAAAGCTGGTTGCAAGCACGATCATAACACTTTCAAAAATGCAAAGTCTAAAGTGTTAGAATATCTATTCACTCATCTCAAGGTTATAAAGTAAATATTGGTAAAGGCTTCTTACGTATTATTTGATTTCTTCCTTGTTGAAATGCAGAATATTTTGAGAACTCTGAAGAAAGGGCTCCCAAAGTTACTGTTGAACAAAAAAGAGCACTATGCAATGTAAAAACCAATTAGCACACTTGTGTAGTGCACGAAGTCCAAATTACCAATTGTTTAAAAGATTGCAAAAGTACATGCTTGCTATCTTGGCCTGTAAAATCTACATCTATTTTAATCTTGTGCTTTTCAGTAGAAATTCCTGTCTGTGTGATTCTATCTAGCTTCAAATGATAGGCATATATGGTGTGTGTGTGTGTGTGTGTGTGTGTGTGTGTGTGTGTGTGTGTGATATTTAAAAAGAGACATTTCATTAAGTGCATTTAATATACTTTGTACACCTCCTCCCTTTCCACAAAATGTAAATTACAGGTTATTTTTTTTTTAATATTTTTACACTTTAATGGGGGATGGAATGTGACTTCCTGAGGGAAATACGATAATTCATTAGCTTTGGAATTAGAAATTGAAGAAACACTATCACAGAGTGGTCAGATATGCAGAGACTAATATTGGTTCTCTCAAGGTCAAATTAAAGGAGCTCATATAGTCATCCTCTTACAGACTGAACATTTTAAGTCAAGGAGCCATGCTTGGCACATGACAAGTTTTTTCCTTCTCCAAATCTATTGTATAATGAAGCCCAAATCCCCAGCATGGCTTTACCGAAAGTAATGACCTAAAAGGAGTTAATGAAATTGCAGAGTGAGCTCTAATACAACAATACTATTACCCATTTAAGAGGAGTGTCTTAGTTAGGGCTTCTATTGCTGTGAAGAGACACTATGACCACAGCAACTCTTATAAGGAAAACTTTTAATCAGGTGGCTCACTCACAGATTCAGAGGTTCAGTTCATTATCATCATGGTGGGGAGCATGGCGGCATGCAGGTAGACATGGTGCTGACTGCATCTTGATTGGAACATAACAGGAAATGTACTGAACAACACACTGAACTATGCTGAAGCAAAATAGACCTCAGAGCCCACCCCTCATAGTGACATACTTCCTATTTCAACAGGGCCACACCTTCCAATAGTACCACTGCCTTTGGGGGCCATTTTCTTTCAAACCACCACATTCTACTCACTAGCCCCCAAAGACTTGTAGCCCTATCATAATGCAAAATTGTATTTAGTAGAACTTCACAAGTCCCATAGTCTATACAGTTTCAACTATATATATATATATA
>CABHPR010127187.1:46871-59612 GCA_902168415.1 Peromyscus melanophrys | reverse complement strand
GTGTGTGTGTGTGTGTGTGTGTGTGTGTGTGTGTGTGTGTGTGTGTGGTGCAGTCTGTAGCCTTGGTCATATGGCAGGCATCTTTGGCATCCATAGCTGGCTGGTAAGTAGACTTGAAGGGTAGGACACACAGGAGAGGTGACCACACAGTCAGAGGCACTGTTCCCTGGGGACCTGTGGGAGGCCCTGTCACTGCCCTCATCACAACCTGTCCACGTTCCCTTAGTCAGAAGAACCAGAGTTTGCTCTGTTTCACAGCCAGAGCCATCTGGAGCTCTTAAGTTTTATGCAGTCTGGAGAGAGGAGCAGTGGTCATTTCCCAAGGAGTTGAGAGTAGTTGGTACCAAGGGCTCTGCTCTGGCCTTCTAAGTGGGCATCTGCCAGCATGACTCTGCTGGTGTTGGATGGAATGCTTTTGGAGATGGGGTGAAATTCATTGTCTAACAGCGTGCTAGCCTGTGGGACTTTGATTTCTAATCTGCATGTCCTACACAGCAGTCACTGTAAGTCCTTGCAATGTCTAGTGCAGAGAAAAGAGAATTGTAAGGGAAATTTAATGAACTTATGTGCAAATGTCAATGGGCAGATGTGGTTAGCTGGACAGCATTGTCCTCTCCTTTCGAAGTTCTGCCTCCTGTGCAGCTAGCAGCTGTGAACACTTCAGTGCCTAAGCCTGCCTAAGGCCCCCTGACCATGGACACCACTGTGCCTAAATACACAGTCTTCAAGGACAGAGAGCTTGGTTCTCAGATCCTCAGTCTTGTGCCCAGCTGGCCCTGCAGGATTTGGAGAGCAACAGGCAGAAGCACATTGATCCTTTAGCCTACCCAACTGCCTAGCTCCATGGAAGCCACTCTGTGTACCTGGTTGTAGTGGGAACGGCTGTGGAGACAGACTCCAGACTCAGATTGTAAACTCTTGGAGAGAATTTAGCTATCAAGACCTCAGCTCTTCACAGCCTTTTTTATGAGGCTAGCATGTGCTAAGTGTCCCACTGGGACTTAATTTCAAGGGGGTTTTGATGATAATTTTATGAGTCATCTTGACAGGGCCTTAGTTTTGTTTCTTGCTGCTGTGATGAACCACCCCATAGAAGCAACTTAAAGGAGAAAGAGATTTTGTTCACAGGTCCAGGTTATAGGACATTATTGTGGGGAAGCCAAGGTGGCAGGAACGTCAAGCGGCTCAACACATCACATCCACAGCCAAGAGCAGAGAGCAATGCATGCTAGGGCATGTCTCGCTCTCTCCTTAGCATTCAGTCCAAAGCCTAGCCCGTGAAATGGTGCTGCCCACATTTATGGTGGGTCTTCTCACTTCAATAAATCCAGTTAAGAAAATCCCTCGCAGTCATGCCAACTGGTCAACCTAATGTAGACAATTCTTCATCTACACTCTCTTTCCAGGAGATTTTAGATTGTTGACAATTAAAACTAACCATCATTAAGGACCAAGGCTGTTCAGATACGTGGCTTATATTTTCTATGTGTCTCTGAGGTATTGTATATGAACCAAGTAACAATAAGGCGGTGGCCTCTCCCATGAAGGTGGGCCTCATCTAATATGTGAAGGGCCTGAGCAAAGCAGAAAGTGGAGGAAGGCTGAATCCTCTCTGCCTCACTGAGCTGGAATGGAGGTCTACCTGCCCTCAGTGCTCCTGATCCTTGGCTTTCAGGCTTACACTTGAGTCACCCTGCTGAGACTCTGTGGCATCCAGCTCTCTCTAGCTTGCAAAGAACAGATCATGGGGCTTCTAAATGCCCACAATCACATGTACCAATTCCTTATCCTAAATTATATATGACCTAGAAGGACCATGGAGAAATAATATGGTGAGATGAGCCAAGAAGTTATTTAGTTGAGTATTGCAGGCAGAGTGAATACAGGTTTCTGAGGCAGAAGCATGAGTGGGATTTTTATTACTGTCAGGAGGTGTGTCTGGGGACGAGTAAGAGGGAGAGCAATGGGTCAAGAGAAGCAAGACAGCTTGGAGATTCTTTTCTTGGTTTTATCCTATAAAACCTATATTCAACAAACATGAGAAGAACTCATGCCTAATGGGTAAGAAACAGACCAATCTGAAACATAAGGATGCTGAAACTGTTCAAGTGGCTAAAAGGAAGACTAGGCCCCACAAAATGAAAGAGTATATAATATAACCTGGTGGATATCGTACAAAGAACTAGCTGGAAATCTTTTCAGTGCAAAAAGTAATGTGAAATAAAAATCACAGATGGATTAAATGGTAGACTAGATATAGCTGAAGAGAGAGTTAGTAAATTGGAAAAAAGAATGGAAGAAATCCATCAATTTGAAGACCTTCAACACTTGCCCAGGAGTTTCTACTGGGGGCATTTTTGGAGCATGTCCCACCTCCCAAGTTACAGTGATTGTGTGAAACAGTCACACTTCTGAATCAGGATTAGCAGGAAGACAAATGTTATTTATTTTGTTCTAGAAAAGCCTAGTAGCTGGTTGTAGATTCTTCCACGGACCCTGGGAGGAGACTACCGAGGGGCTGGACCCCAGTAGTCTTTGTTACCTTCAAAAGCTAACAAGCATTTGTTGAATGTTTCCGGAAACCTGTCAAACTGTGGTAAGGTGGAGAGGCAGGACCTCACTTAGACACATACTGGAGGGGCCTCCTGAGCAGAGCCTTGCCATATCCAGTCAGGAATGAGCTTGCTGTTTTCCACATACTTCTGATCAAAATGCAACTCACTGGACTCTGCCTGCAGTGAGCCAGTGTTAGAGACGGCCTGATGATGTTCTGGAAAGCTCTGTAGACTGCTGCCCTGGGGGAGGCATTCCATAGTTGCCCCACTTGGTCCTGTGAGGTGTTTCCTGGGCAGACATGAGGCTCAGTGCTCATCTGAGGAGTCCAGGAGTGGTGACTCTGGTTTGGTAATGCTTTCTTTTCCAGGAAGCCCAGTCACATGGTGACCTCTGCTGATGATGCAGCTTTCTGGTCAATGTTTCGAGCTCTTAAGTTTGTTCACTCATTCCTCACTTGCTGCTGTGAGACGACACGGAGCTTAGGCAACCAGGCAGAGTCACTGGACAATCTAAATTGGCCCACATCTGAAGAAAAACTACACCATGGAGTGATTTTGCTCATAAACAACTTTTATTTTTGTTCTCAGTATGTGCCCTTAAAGATTCCAAAATGTTGGAGTTTCTGATTTTCCAGGGACCAAAGGTAAGGGCACTGTGTAGGACACCCAACCCTGGCTCCTGGCTCTCCTCTGAGGAGCTGGTGTGCCAGCCTCAGAGAGAGGGTTGACAGTCACGCCTAGTCCGAGACGGGGAACACAGCGAACAAGGAATTAGTAACACAGACTCGGTCTGTAGAGGGCTTCAAATACACGTATTCTCTATATATAAACCTGTTATATAGGATTTCAATGTATTGGTTTCCTTGTGATCTGCACTTAAAATACAAATGATAAAGATGTTGCACACAGCTGACTCCCCTGCTCAGCCCCCCTCCCACCCCAACATAAATAACTTACAAAGGTCAGATGACCCTAAGAGTTTCTGCTGTTGCAAATATTTTGTAAAATTGTTTCCCCTTCCTCCCCTGCAAACTATCTCTGAGAGCTTGGAACATAGCAGCGTGGAATGGACGAGACTGGGGCAGGAGCAGACCTGGTGAGGACATCAGGAATCCTTGCTTCTTACTGACTGGCCCCAGGTGGCATTGCGATTCCAGGGACAACAGAGGCTACACAGGAAGCAGAAAATGGGCAGTGTGGCTCTGGCCTCTCCAGGGAAGAGGCTGGACCACTGAGGAGCCTTGAAGGCATGGAGGTTTTTGAAGACAGAGCAGAGCTCCGGCTGTCCTGGCTCAGTATTTACAGTGTCTGGCAAACCCTGTTTCTGAAGACGTCTCTTTTGAGGGTGGCTGGGGAGGAGGAACTTAAAACCAAGCAAAGCCAGCCCTGCAGGCCAAGTCCTCTTATGTCCTACTTGGCAATTCACACACACCGTTCGTGTGGGTACTGACAGCAATGGGGCTCTGCTCTGACTGTGGCTGGGAGAGCTGAGGGAAGGGGAGGCATGCCCTAGGGGGAACGCCGACCCTTCTTCAGCATTAGGTGGCACTGGATAGTCTGGATCCGGTTCTTGGCAGGCACGAACTCTGGCTGTAGCTTCAGTGTCGATTCATACCACACCAGGGCCTTCTCAAACTCTTCCTGTGAGGGACAAGGAATGCATGTGAGGAGACGGCACCACCCGACTAAACATGGCTGTGACCAGTGACAACCCACCATGACTCTGCAGTGGACTTCAGTCTGCAGGGAGCTGAGGTGTGGGAGGAGACAGTGGCCTAGCCCCAAGGCACAACCACAAAGCAATCAGTAGAAAACTGGCCTGTGTTGGTCTGGAGTGGCAGTGGCCCCTAACAGCCACCACAACTAAGTCCTGAGATGTACCTGGCACTGTGCTGGTGCCTTATGACATTCCTAACTTAGGCTCCCAAGCCTCTGTATCGAGGCCTGGAAAATGCTCACTGTGTATCTGCTTTGATTTTTTAGCATGCCTGGCAAGATGGAGCTGAACTTGGGCAGCTCTTAACCACTGTACACTATCAGGACATTTTATTTTCCCAAACATTTAAAACACTTAGAAATGACCATTGCTATACTGAGAACCAGTTCTACACAGGATGGCCTCACTGGCTTTCTCACTCAATGAGACACACTTGCTCACTCAACAGCAAACTTCACATTTACTGGGGATAAAAACAGTCTCCAGTTTTAAGAAGCAGAGAAGAAGGCTACACATTTGGCAATGCCAGCCTGGCCAGAGGCATAATGCCTCAGAGATGATACCAGCCTGGCCAGAGCCAACCAAGCCCTCATTCAGGGATGGTTCCAGCTTGGGCAGAGACACTAATACCTCAGAGGTCTGAGACGACACATACACAGCTTACAGCCCAGGGTGGCACATTCCATTATCTGTTAGGAGAACAGCATGGGAACTGCCCCTCCCCCTACTTCAGATGGCAGCAGATGGCTTGGTTCACAAGTTATATATGGTTATGACAGGTTTGGCAGGGACCTATGGGGTTTTGAGTTTTGAAATCAAGGCTGGGGTTGCAGAACTCAATGGTAAACCACTTGCTTAGCATATGCAAGGACCTTGGATTTGATCCCTAACATCACACACACGTGCACACATACACACACACACACACACACACACACACACACACACACACACACACACTCATGAAACAGACCTCTTTCTGACTAGATGAGGAACCTGGAGGGTGGCATTAACCATTTTCCCTTGTGAACAGTAGCTGTGAAGCTACTAGATTTTATCAGCAAGTGTTTGCTGGGCACCTAATTTGCTCCTGCACATGAAAAAGAGTAGTTTTGTCCTGAGGGGCTTAGAGTCTAGAGGGAAAGACAAACACTTGACCAAGTTCAAGTGTTTTAGACTAGTGTATTAACACCACTGTGCTAAAATCTCATGGTGAAGAATCGTGGAGTTGTAAATGCTTAGATTATATGCTTTGAGGAAACGCAACTCATGGGGCCAGAGACAGATGCACAATTAGGAGCACTGGCTCCTCCTCCAGAGGACCTGGGTTTGTTTCTCAGCACCCATCCGGTGGCTCACAACTGTCTGTAACTCTAGTTCCCAAGGACCCGATGCCCTCTTCTGATCTCTGAGTGCACCAGGCAAGCACATGGTACATGCAAACATGCAGACAAAATAGCTATATACATAAAATAAACAATCTAAAATAAAACTGCAAAAAAACCCAAACCCTCAAAATAACAGCAACCCAACCTAGCCTCTCAAATCCCTGTGAGTAAACTTTATGTTGGTGTAGCTGGTAATTTTGGAGATAAAACTTCTGGGAAACTGGAGCACAGTGCCATATTCAAAGAAAGCTCTGGAGTCAGGATGTGCCTCCGTATCAGCTAGGCTGGCTTCCGCCTCGTCTCACCATTGCCACGTAGACGTTGCCCAGAGTGAAGTGGTTGACGGCAAAGTGTGGCGCGATCTCCACAGCCATGGTGGCCACTATGACAGCGTCATTCCAGAGCTTGGCATTGTGCAGGATGTTGGCCAGGCTGATGAGGGGCACATCCTGGGGAAGGAAGAGAGAGAGAGGGGAACTGGGCTTTACTCCTGACTTTGCCAGACATGAAGCATACAGTCCTGCTCCTGGGAGTTGCAGAGTGCGACACAGAAGTGCACAGGACCAGGCTGCTGCTTGCTACTGGTGTCTAAATGGAGAGCAGAATAGGAGCTTGCACCAGAAGAAAACCCACAAAACCCTCTCATTGACAAAGCCTTCCAGGAAAAGCATTAATAATAACAACAATAGCTATTAATATTCTTCTGCTGAGTTCCAGGTCCACTTCTGAAACGCTGTGAGTGACTTCCATGGAGCATGCTCTCTTGTCCTGCGGATGGTGACTGTAAAGTCCACAGTCAGACACCTGGGGACAGCCACAGTCTGAGTCGAGCAGTGACAAGTGAGCATGCTCTAGAGTGAGCTTGCATGTGCTAGACCAGCACTCTTCTAGTGAGCGACAGGCTTGGCTCCGTGCAAGGGCTAGTGTGTCCCCTGTAGCAGCTGGCAGATGTGCTCACAGGCCAGGTCCAGCCCCCACCTGTTTCTGTGGTGACTGGAGGGAGCTTTCCCTAACTGCTGTGTCAGTCTCCACAGCACATTCGAGACCAGCAGGTGTGCAGAGGCTCTCTGACCCGCATAGCCAACGCCTTACTGCCGCGTTGTCTGCTGTCCGCAGCGTGAAGCACAGAGGGACAGACTGGACAACCGGTGACATCAGTTCCTACGGACCTTTCCCCTTTAAACATGCTGTCTGAGCATGGCTGTCACACTGTGCTGGCTTCTATGGGAGACATGGAGGAACAATAAAAAGGAAGCCATCCCTGTCCTCACTGGGCAACTGCAGAGTGTACGTCCTTAGATGAGAGCAGTGTTCTACGTCTGGCCCAAGGTCAGGATGTTAGTGCGAAGCACAGTTGTGCTTAGAACCCAGAGCTGCCCTTGGTGAAGCGGCTCTCTTCTGCCAGCCTGGGCACCATCTGACAAGCAGATACAGCTGGATCGGTACAAGGTAGGGCATCTAGATTAATTCGGAACTAGGAACATATGTTATAATCAGTGGCATTCTCAGCCACCGTAATAGCACTGGGTGCTATGGAAAGATCTACAGTTAGCATGTTGTGCATGTAGGAGGAGACCGGGAATTTACTAAGATGCACAAAGGGATAGGAAGTGAGGCACTTAGGAGCTGCCCAAACCCACAGATTCCCAGGCGGGTGGCCTGCTCAGCCAGAGCACACCTTGTATGAGGTGTGGCTCTCCAGTACCATAGGAGAGGTGTGAGGTGACAGACCGTCACCATGATCTCAGACCTTCCTTTATGCTCCAACTCTGTGAGGTGGGGATAGCCACCGGCCACCACCTCTCCCGCCATGTTCTCAGTGCACCACTCTCACTGGCTGAGCATGAGGAAGCCTAACTGAAACAGCAGAAGCCACTGGCCATCGGAGGGGGACACGCATAGACAACCCTTCCCCCCACTCCCCTGCTCACTTCCCTTCATCTGGTGGGGGGAGTAGACACCCCCTCCCTCCCTCCTCTTCATCTGGTGGGGGGAACAGACACCCCCTCCTTCTCTCCCTCCTCTTCATCTGGTGGGGGGAGCAGACACCCCCTCCCTCCCTCACCTTCATCTGGTGGGGGGCGTAGTGCAGGGCCTGGCGCAGACAGTCAATGGCCTTTTTCCCCTGACCTTTCACTCTCCAGTAGAGGGCAGCCATGCTGGAAAGGACCCACGATGTCTGATTCTGCAAAGCAACAGTGAGGTAAGCAGAGTCCCCTCAATCACATACCCAGTGTCACCATGATTAAGAGGTGCTGACGCTCAGCTAGCCGCTCAGTGTCCTCGTGGATCCTCAGGGCAGTTCTACGAGCTGGGTTCTACTCCATACAGCTTTCTACAGACGAGAACACTGTTCAGAGAGCCCGTGTGCCTTGTCCAAGGCCACGAAAGTACACAGCAGAGTGGCACTCGATTCCCTGTCTTGTTCCACTTAACTTCTTTGAACCAAGAAATAGACATACGTACAAAGAGAAGAGTCACCTCCCCACCCTCCTCTCTACTGTCGGAGTAAACACTACTTTTAGCTTCTCATATAGCTTTTCGGAATTTCTTTATGCTTTATATAAGCAACTACCAATACAGAATTATACTCTCACCTTTTAAAAACAAAACTATTTATATGAACCAGCATTTGCTTCCCTTTTAGTAAACAGTGTGCTTTGAAGATCTTTCTCCATTGGCAGAAGGAAAGCTTCCCCATCATCTTGTTAATGGCTGCATAGTATTTCCCTGTGTGGATGTCCATCATTCACTTGACAGGACTCTTAATAATGAATACCTCTTTCTAATATTTCATCATTACAATGGAATAACAAAAGCTGTATAGAGGTGTGACCTTACACTTGTGTGAGCACATGTGTACACTTCCAGAGGTGGACACAGCATGTAAAAGGATGTTCATCCTTTTCATTTGGGAGATACAACATGTTGCTCTTCACAGGGCTGTAGTGACATTCTGCCGGAAACACGAATGTTCCCATTTCCTAACAGCTGGGTGACAGACTGTTAGGGACTTTTATCACTGTGATAGGTGAGCACTAGTTTATGTCTGCATTCCCCCACTTATGAACAGCACTGACCACTGTTTCATATCTGTAGTATTTTGGATTCCTTTTTATTCAGACTATCGGTCCTCTCATTCTGTTAACTTTTCTGAGGTCTCTGTCATATTTCCTGCAAAACATGAGTTAGGAATTCCCAGACAGGTGTCTCAGGATGAAGGCTGCCTTTGGAGTCTCAGTGCCTCTTATCGCTGCAGAATTTGGCTTATTCATTTATCTACAAAGACTTCTGGATTTCTGGCTATATTAGGAAGGCTGCCTTTACTCCAAGATGATCAAGAAATTTTACTTACTGTGTTTTCCTCCCCAAGAAAATTCTAAATAGTTTCGCCAGTATTGAAAAGAAAAAGTCACCTCTTCTAATGAGATGTTGCCTTTACCACACAGAATCCCATCCATGTCCCTATGCATTTGTCTCATTTACTCTCTTCACCGTACAATTAAACGACACTGTGAATTTGCTAAAGTACATGCATCCACTTTCTACAGTTGGGTACTTGAGTGGCTTCCTGCTGTAATGTCTGATGCACAAACACACGAGCAGAGTTTCTGTGGTCAGGAGCAGATATCCGCCAGAAGTTCTGGGTGACAGGACAGGCAGATGGTCAAATACCCAAGAGAATTCTACATCGTTTCCTACATACTTACCAACTTACAATCCCATTAACGTGGATCAAAAGGGCTCTTTCAAGGAGGCATATGATTCAGTTCTGAGTCTATCATGGGCGTAAAATGGCACTTAACTGGGATCTTAGTTTTCATTTCTTGACCATCAGTAGAACTAAGAATTGCTTCATGTTCAGCAAGCATTTCTTCTTCATCATTTTTCTCCGTTTTGGGGACACTGAGGCTCATGATAGCCAGGTCTCTACCACTGAGCTGTGCTTGGCTTTTCTGTTGGCTGGTATTTCATGATCTTGAACCTGCCATCCACATATGTTTCAACCATCTCCTACTTTTTCAGGCTTTATAGTTAGGACTTCTGCATCTTCCCCTCTCAGAAATCTACCTCCTACATTTCACTCTCATTTTCAAAGTAATGTTTTTGATACTTGGCCCTTAATTTACCTGGAATTAAGTATTTCTTTAAGATGTAAGGATTAAAATTGCTAACCAATAGCCATGTCTCCCTTTAAAGGGCCCTATCTCCTCCTTAATCCTTATCTTTCCTTAGAAATTCAAAGTTCTGCCTTTCTTAAATTTTTTTTAGAATAAAAATTAAGTTAATAAATGACATGGCACACATGTGTGTCATGGCCAGAGGACTGAGGTCAGAGGACAACTTGAGAGAGCTGTTTCATTTCAAAGCTCTGTTGGCACTGCCACTCTGTCAGCACTGGTGATCTGGGCCGGGCTGACAGGCCAAAGGTGTGTGTGTGTCTTCCAACTGCAAGCATGGTGGACCTAAATATACAAATATTTACAAACAGAAGTAGATCCTGAGAACACTGACTCTATTTAGGTCTTTTAAAATGTCTTTCAACTTCTATCATTTTCTGTTCACAGGTTCAGCTTTATTTGTTGTTATACCAAATGCTATGAACATATTTTTGCAATGTTGGAAATGCAACTTGTCTTTATTTACTGACCTTACATGCAGCCACCTGATGAAAATGTTCTTAAAAATCTGACTGTAGATTTTCTGAGTACTGCATAGATAGCAGTATCCTTTCTGAGAAGCATTTATTTCTGCCCAACAAACTATTAATTTCTTTTATTGATTTATTTGCTTGTTTCCAGTATGCGGCATGTTCTCCACAGGCTCAAGTATTTGAATTCTTGGTCCCCAGTTGGTGGTGCTGTTTGGGGAGATGGTGCAGCCTTGCTGGAGGAAGAACATCACTGGGGGTGGGCTCTGGGCAGAGCCTTGTCCCACTTCTCGTTTGCTCTCTCTTCCTGGGTGTGGATGGGGAGGTGATCTTGGGGCTTCCTGCTCCAGTGGCCTGCTGCCATGCCTCCCTGCCACGTTCCTTCCTGGAACTGAGGGCTCACATGAACTCTTCCTTCTGTAAGGCGTTTGACCACAGCTGCAGAAAATTAACTAATACACGCAGGGCTGAGAAGAAGTGTAAGGGTTGGCATACTTTTCCATGAAGCCAGATAATTATTTTCATCTTTTCCCTATTAGGAATTAGCTCAGAAGTCCTGCTATGCAGACTGTGATGGTCCCTGAATGCTCGTTCTGCATTAGTTCAGGGACTGAATTTCTCAAATGCACTCTACTTTCCAGAATTTTCTCTTTCAGTTTGGTCAATGAAACTTTGGACTTTCCTAAAGTTTTTCTACTCCTTTCTGTATTTCTTGGACAATCCACATTGGTTAATGTAAATCTTAAAAATACATTGTTGGAGCCAGTCTTTCAATAGTTTGCTTACTATATTACTCTGTTCATAAGATTAAGTTCTTAATTTAAATTTTATACATAATACATATATACATCTCCCAGTATCTAGTCTAGTTTTCAAGGTTATTTTTCACTCAAGAAAGTAACTGGATAATTGTTCTCTTTTCTCTTGCTCCAGAGTCTGTTTGTTAGGATTGAAGTATTTCCCGAAAGTTTGGTAGAATTCCCTTACCCAACTGTGCTGTATTTCTTGGTGAAAATATATTTTTTAACTTACTGCTCAAGACTTTTTAGATTTTGTTTTTGTTCTCAAATCAGATTAGATAAATTACAGCATTTTTTTCTTTTTCAGGATTTTTTTAAGTTATGTATTTTCAAATTTACTAATATAAAAATGTAAGTATGCCTTTATTTATTTAATGTGTGTGTGTGTGTGTGTGTGTGTGTGTGTGTGTGTGTGTGTGTGTATAGTATAATTATGGCATAAATGCTTATGTAAGTATATGCATACCCACCTGTGCACTGAGGCCAGAGGTGTTCTGAGGCATTATTTTCAGCTTATTCCCCTGAGATGAGTTCTCTCACATCCTAGCACTGAAGCTAGGATGGCAGGTAATAAGCCTCAGCAATTCTGCCTCTGTCCCCACAGCACTTGGCTTATAGGTGTGCATGGCCACATCTGGCCTTTTATGTGTGTGCTGGGGATTTGAACTCAGGTCCTCAAGCTTGTGCCACAAATGTTCTTTCCAATGAGCCCCTTCCCAGCCCCAGCTGTGGCTTTTCAAAACCTCTTTAACCAAACACAGCTGCAGTTTTATTTTCCCTTTCTTCCTGATATTAGTTACTTGTAATTTTTAAAAAACAATTTTGTTACAAGTTTTTCTAATTGTTAACAACATCCAAGTTCCACAGTGTTGACTGTATTACTTTCTTTGTTTTCAATGTCATTGATCTCTGTACCCACTAACATAATTTACATAACTAAGATATGAACAAATTCATAATTATGGCTGGATGTTTAATATGCTTCTCAGTAACTCATGGAAGTAGATAAAAACTCATGAAGATAGAGAAAATATGAACAATACGATAAATCAATGTACGCCAACATCTCTAGTCTGCCTAACGACAGATGCTGTTTCTTTCTAGTGTATGAAATATTTACCATGGCCACCTTCTAGGCCATAAAACAATCTGAGTACATTTAAAATGTTTGTTTGCTATAACACAACATGTGCATGGAGCTGGAAGATGCCCATCTATTTGGAAACCAGGTACCACCTTTTAAATGGGTCAAAGAAGAAACCAGAGGAAGCTGTAAACCAACGTCAACAATCACGTGAAAATGTGATGAATGAAATTTGCTCTAAATTTAGAGAGAATATTTAGCTTTAGAAAAAAGGAAAAAATCCACACTACAAACTTCCAATTTAATTTTAATTAAGTAGGAGAAATTATAAGGGGCAGATAGTCATGGAAGCAGGGGTCAGGAGAGGTAGCTCAACAGTTAAAGGTGCTGGCTGCACAATCATGAGGAATGAGTTTGGATCCCAGCAGCTGTGTACATCTATAATCCTAACTCCAAGGCAGTGGAGATAGGAGGGTCAGGAGGAGACAGGAGGGTCAGGTGGAGACAGGAGGGTCAGGAGGAGACAGGAGGGTCAGGTGGAGACAG
>CABHPR010127187.1:21869-46861 GCA_902168415.1 Peromyscus melanophrys | reverse complement strand
CAGGAGGAGACAGGAGGGTCAGGTGGAGACAGGAGGGTCAGGTGGAGCCGGTGGTGGGGGCATTGGGGCTTGTTCATCTTCAGACTAGGAAAGAAAATGTGAGCCCCAGGTTCAGGGAGGGACCCTGAAAGGAACAGGTGGAGAATGACAGAAGAGGATACCTGATGCCCTCTTTGGAGTCTGTATGCACACACAGATACATGTCCCTTTGCATATATGTGCACACACACTTACAAAGACACACAGATAATAAGCTGATTTTTAAGAGAAAGCAGAGAAAAAAATCCAAACAACCTCAATGCATACTAATCAGTGGCTGAGACAGATAAATGGACACACTTCTATGTAATCTGAGCAGGAAAGAGAAGACAAAGTATTCGTAACAGGATTAAGAGTGGGTAGACATTACTACAGATCCTACAGATGGTCAAATGGTGGTAAAGCAATAAATCAGTCCAACCACTTAGAGGAAAAGGATGAATTCTTTCACAGACACAACTACCAAAGATCACCGAAGAAGAGATCACTTGTGTAGCCCCATGTCTATTAGAAACATTGATTTATAGTTTACTCCTGTCCTGAATGAACTGTAACAAACATTTAAGGGATAATACTGTTTCAGAAAACTGAAGTGGGAGGCATAATAATGGTCATTATTATCCTGACTCCAAACTTAACGAAACCATTATAACAGAAGAAGTGCTGCGAGCCAAACTAAACTTCCCTCCTCCTCTTCCTCCCCCTCCTCTTGAAGAGTGTCTTCCTACGTAGCTCAAGCTGGCTTCAAGCTCAGCTCCAGCATGCCCAGCCTTTGCTTCTTTGAACTGTTTGCCTCATGTGCTCTGTCAGGGCACCAAAAAGCCTAACTCAACAGGATTTCAGTTTTGTCATTTCTCCTAAGATCCGTAACCTTTATTTATAGGTTATGTCTGTATTTGTGACTTTATCATCTTACTTCTTAGCAATCTTGTGCCTTGGGATAATGCACTGGTGGCTATTACACAGAGGAGTTCCTTTGGGGAAGGACTCTGGGATGTGAACTTTTCTTAGCTCTTTATCTTTAAATGTCTTTATCCTTCCCTCCCAGAAGGTCATACAATTCTAGGGAGTCTGTCTTTTCAGAATTGTCACCTGGCTTTGATGGTGTTATCAAACAAGCTGTCATTTCAGTCAGCATTCTTCTGTAGGTGATCTGTCCTTTCCCAATCTCCACGAAGTCAAAATCCTTCAGTTTTCCATCACTGATTCATCTTAAGCACTAAAAAGTGGCACACAGTAACTAAGCCCTCAGTAAATATCTGCTGAATGAGTAAATGAATGAACGGCTGCTTTGATACTTATTAAGCTGTTCCGCCTCAAGTCCAAAGCCTAATTCTATAATCTGCACCGTGGTCCTGTGGCTGTAAGTTTGAAAATCACCTTTCTCTGTTGTGAGCAGGCTTCCTGTTATGTTCTGCAAACATGTGTCCTTGAGACTGAAGGGTCGGTGGGGCAAGGGAAGTTGTTCTTCCTGTTGGAAGGTAACACTACTCAGACTCATTCCAGCAACACTGCACAGAGCTGGGAGCACTTGGCTCCCCTAGAACTGGCCTCACTGCACCTCCTCAGCAGCCACATTGTGTTAGAAACAGGGCTCCATCTTGCAGAACGCCTCCTGTAATCTAGGAGAGGCCTCAGCGCTCACCTCTCCCACCCCTGAGCTGGGAGGATTCCCTACAGCTCTTCCCCCTGGTTGATCTCACGATTTCCTTACTCCCCTTTCACCTTCTACAACAACACAATCAGTTTTCTAAATTAAGTTTGCTCTTCTGAAATACCTAGTGTCTTTTCTGTCTCCCTGACAGAACCCTAGCTGAACAAATGCTTTTAAGGTTATCTTTATCTTTGTTGTTAGGCAGCTTTATTATACTGTATCCAGGTGTGGGTCCCTTTGTACTTACCCAGTTTGGGACACATGACATTTCCTGTCTACTGACTGACTGATCTCCTTGTCTCTTTATTCAATGCTTTTGCCTTTAAGTCCACTGTTTTATTTGGAGGGGCTATGTCAACAGTGTGATGGTGAGGAGTGAGCAAAGTGGATAGAGAAGATGAGTGAGCATCAGCCAGCAAGCCTGAGCCTTGTGAGGAGGACAGCAGGTCCCAGTATCCAGGAACTCTCTGGGCAGAGGATCCATGTCATTTTTTTTACATGAAGCTGCTAAGTCACTCATTAGGTTCTTCTAACCCATCCACCGGCTGTGTGACTAAACTCCTTAAATAATTATATTTTTAGCTTAAGATGTTCCACTTAACAGCTGGTGTCCACATGCAAGGCCAGCACTGGGGAGGTGAAGGCAGGAGATTCACGAGTTCAAGATCATCTTCAGCTATGCAGAGTTTGAGGCCAGCCTGGGTTACACTAGATTCTGTTTCAAAAATATCAACCCTCCTTCCCCCCCCAAAAAACCTCTTTCTCCTAATTAGCTTTTATGTTTTATTCCTTTATGATTTCATTTGATTTTTCATGGTTGCTATTAAACTGTTTTTTTGTTTACTTTATCATGTTCAAGTTTGTTTAAAAGATACTATAATGGGTGTTTACAAAGTACACACATGGGCCAGAAAGATGGCTGAGCAGGCAGAGGTGCTGGCTGCTAAGTCTGACCACTGAGTTTGGTCCCTAGAACCCACATGATAGAAGAAAAGCAATGAGCAACTTGTCAACTAGCCCCTGCATGTGCATGCATGAGTAAATGTAATTAAAAAGTTGAAGTGCACACACACAATAAGAAAGCTTTGTAATATCCCCTTGTGCTCACCACTGGCTTCTGAACTGATCAATCCATTTTCATCTCATCTATACCCTCGATTATGTTAAACTGAAGCAAATCTCAGTCTTTATATAATTTAACCAATAAATTTTTCAGTGTACTGCTGAGGTAAAAACTCATATTAAAGCCTATGATTAATAGATAATGTCTAAAATACTGCAACTTATTCTGTAATACCATCAATTATTCAGTTGGTATATTTCCCCCAATTGGATTATCAAAGTTCTGCTTTGCTTTTACAGTTCGAATAATAATTGAAGAGAGGTCCATATACTGCAATTGGTTGACACATTCCTTATGCCTCATCGGATCTCTGGAGTCTATCTGGTTTTTTCCCACCAATTATTTCTGTGAAGAAGGGGGCTACACAACATGTAGTCACCCCTGAATTCTTGCACACTTCCCGATGATGCCATCTAATATGCTCCTCGTCCCTAACACTGTTTGTCAATAGCTACTAGGGACCAGATTGGACTCCAATTTGACTTCTTAGGGAGAGTGTGGGCAGGATTCTTTTTAGATAGTGATGTGAACTTTCAACAGTCCACATCCAGTGTCACTATCTAAGAAGGCAGTGACCAGTGACTGCCATTCGTCCGTGAGCACGGCAACACCCATAACACACCAGGGCTGGCATTCCTTGTGTTTTAGTTGGAACATCCTATGTAGTTTCCACATCAATTATTTGTTTATATCAAAGTATAGCTAATTTAGAAGGAAAAATACATGCGTGTGATTTTCTAATTACTTACATTTTAATAAACAAGCTGTTCTCATGTGCCTTGGACAAAAGTTACTGTAACAAATTTATTAGTTTAGCTCTCATCACCAGAGTCACTAACCTTGTCACCCAAATCACCCTGTTCTTAGCCAATGGTCGCTTATTTCAGTTGGCTCTGAGCTCTTCTGACACAACCTAATTTCTGTCTTTGGGTGATTCCTTGTGTTGTCAGACTTGGTGGAAGCTATTTCCAGGGGCTGGAGAGATGCTCAGTGGTCAACAGCATGTACTGCACTTGCAGAGGATCTGGGTTCTGGTCCCAGCACCCACAAAGCAGTTCATAGCCACTTCTAACTGCAGCTGCAGGGGATCCTATGCCCTCTCTGGCCTCTATGGGTCCTGCTTTCATATGGAATACAGATTCACTCAGGAATCCATACATACACATAGAATAAATAAATCTTTTTAAGAAAGTGATTTCTCCAAGGAATCCTGGTTCCTGTCAGTGTAATAGGGAGCCCGAATAGCACAGTTGAGACACTGAGGTGCTCCTCAGCACCGCCAGGCACGGCTCCAGTCTTCAGCAGATGAAGTCAGGAACACTCCTTTTTACAAATGATACAATGCATCAGAAGCCCTACTTATATTTCCAATTCAGGACAGATGTTCATTTAGCAGCCCCTTTCATTCCTATTAACAATTTTAAGGCCCGAATCTGTAGCAGCGTCAGCAGAAGCAGAGGACAGCTCTTGACATTGACAATAACTATTAGAAAGTGAGAACCCAAAAGACACTTGTGACAGGGAAACCAGATGACTGAGGTCATGCCAACCTACACTGCATATGACAAAGGGAACAGTCAACACTGTGAAGGGACACACCACCACCAAGCTGGGTTGTTGGCTGACCCAGATGGCATGCCCTCTGCACCTGGGAAATGGGGCACATGGGGGAGACCTCCCCTGTACCAGCTCACAAGGCCAAACAGGACCATGTGGCAGTCTAGCACATGCTGCACTGGCGATGGCAGCAGCCGGGTGCAAATCTGGTGGCACAGAGGGGTCTCTGCAGAGGCATCTGAGCACCATGTGTGGGAAGTTGAGGGTCTGATGATGCTTATCGATCGGAACCCAGAGTGGAGTCTAATTAATGTCATCTGCTGGCAGTTGGTGATAATTAATGGCAATGCAAACTCAATAATTCCCCAAGGAGATAATTACTAATGGGCACTTGAAGAATACTAATGAGTAATGACTATTTTAAAAGCTGAAGGCAAGAGAACACAGAGGTCTTTGCTATGCTGCCATTGGTCAACAGCAAGGATGCACACCACACCTGTTGTTCTCACAGCCCTGTGCTTAGGTACCGGTTTCCAAGTGGGGTCCTCAGATCAGTAGTATTGCCTGGTATCACCCGAGAACACGGGAGCAACAAAAATCCCAAGCTTGACCCCAGACTTAGTGACTATGGGGGAGGGTCACATGGGCCCATCATTATGTTTTAACAAGATTAGAAATCTGGTGTACCCTGAAGTCTGAGTACTAGAGAAAGCCACTAACTCAGAGCTAAGGACTGTAGTCTGTGAACTTCAATGGAAGCAGTGCTGGATTAACCTTTTAGCTCTCCATCCATGAAGACCTAATAGAGGGTCATGGTGAAAATGACCCTGGTTGGTGACCTGTATCTGGATTGGGTAACTATAATAAAACATGAATATAATTCATGAAAACCCCAGCCTCTGCAGGATTCTAGGTCCACGAGACTATTACAAAAGAATGGGATGCTTAAATGGAACTTGAGACCTAAGCTACAATGGGTCATGTGATTTGTTCCTTTGGCCCTTGGTAGAGAAGGGAACGGGCAGAAGATGATCTCCTGTGCAGCCCACTTGGAAGTACACACCTGCTGCTGTGTGGCAACTCACTGCCTTTCCTGTCCCACACCCTTCTGGTGAGGCCACGAGGCCCCCTAAGCTGTGTGAAAGAGATGCTGAACTGGACTGACTGCCTAAAGGGATCACTGTAGCGGTCTCTTGCCTGTGTACTCCTACAGCCATGAGCTACATTAACCTCAGGGGTCTACTCACTTGGATAGCCTCACCTCTAGTTATACCCAGGACCCATTTTGTCAGGTGCTCACTGCTGTTTCTTGCCTAGCTGGGCCTCCACCTTTGATCATTTTCCTTTGGCCTGAAGAGACCCTGCTAGAGGTTTTTAGTTTAAGTCTGTTGGTAACATACATCCTTCTGTCTTTGGTAGTCTAGGTGTCTTTTGGTGGTTTATCTAAACTTTATTTATTTATTCATTTTTAAAGAATTGAGGCATAATTCACGTAGAGAGAGATACTGAGATCCTAAGTGTAACATTCAGCCTTGACAATTACTTAAATATCCAGTGCTTTCAGGCTGCTTCTTGTCCACACCTTCTCCAGGAAGCAGCCTGACTTCTGTCAGCACAGCAACAATAAACCTCATCTTCTGTTGTGTCTAGAATCCCATAGATTCTCAGTGGCATCTTCTAGAATCCCACAGAGCTGCAACCACACATTATAAACTGATTCCCCCCCCCCCCAGTGTGTGTGTGTGTGTGTGAGAGAGAGACAGACAGAGACAGAGAGACAGAGACAGAGAGAGAGAGAAAGACAGAGAGAGAGAAAGATCACGTGGGTGGTATATGTATGTATATTCAAGGAGGCGCATACACACCTGTGTGGAGACCAGAGGACAACTGGGTGTCATTGCTCAAGTGCCTGCCTTGTTTATCTAAGGCTGTTTCTTTCTGACGTGGAGTTCATCAAGCAGGCTATCAGGCTGGCCTATGAGTTCCACCCACGGATCTTGCCTCTGCCACCCAGCACTGGGATTACAAGCATGCCTGGCATTTTAAATACAGGTTCTGGGCATTGAACTCATGTCCTCACGTTCTCATGGTGTGATAGCTGATGACTGGCTCTGGAATCAACTAAAAGGCTAGCTTCTGGATACTCTCGTGAAGAACTTTCTCAATGGTGGCAGTCCACACAAAAGGACATGGGAGAAGAAATGCTTCTTCCCTGCTTCCCTTCAGTCTTGATGGCAAAGCCATCAATCCTACTGCATTTCTTCACTGGCATTAGAACCAGCTTCTTAGGGCTTCTAGTATAGATTAAAGACCAGCAGCTCTCCAGAAACTCTGCAGGCCTTAGTGCCAGATGGGGGTTTCTGAGACATCCATGCTTGTGAACAGAAAACGTCTCTGAGAACGTATGAGACAGCACAGTTAGACAACCTCGGCCACATCCCGAAAGCCAATCTAAAGAATCCCCTTTCATACTCTCTCTCATACACAGCTGTGCACATTCTATCAGTTCTGTTCCTCTAGAGAACCCTGACTAATACGCATGGTAAACACTTTACCAAATGAGCTATCTCCCCACCCTCAACTTCTTTTATTAGCATATTTTTGAGTTTTGTGGATGTTGGCTCTTTTGTGCTAAATCGTATCTCGTCATGAATACGTAAAGTATTTACCCATTCTTCCACTGTTCAAATTTCATTGGTAAATGTGAACAAAGATGTTGTGAACATTTTTAATGAGTACTTCTGTGAACGTATGTTTTCATATCTCTTTGATAAATGTGTAGCAGTACTATTACTGAGTCATGTAGGTTTAAGTTATAATAAGCTGCCACCCTGTTTACAAAGTGATCACCTCATTGGCAGTTGTCTACACCCTCTCCAACATTTACCATTAATCTTTTTCCTTTTAAACCTAACATTTATGAATGTGATTTCTCTGGGTTTTGGTTTCCATTTGTAAGTGTTCTTCATAATTGCTGGGTTCAAGTCCTGTGCCAGATACATGAGGTGTGAGAACCTGGCTCTACTCTGTGGCTTGCCTCTTTTCTGAAGTATCGATTGAAGAGAGGTTTTAATTTTGATGAAGTTCACTGTTTCATTTTTTTCTGTACAGTTCATACTTTCTATGTTCTGGACATCTTTACTCGCCTACTCTAAGGATCTGAAGATTACCTGTCATCCTGGTAACTCTACTGTTTCAGCTTTGGTAGTTACACTCACAACTTATCTCATCTCAAGTTGATTTTTAGTGACTATATGAGGTACAGTGGAGGCCTTTCCCCCTTTATTTTAATAGTCATTTATTCACAAAACATTTTCACATTTAATACTGTGGTCATCTGTGGCCTCTTATTTCCGTTCTGTGCCTCTATTTGTCTATCTTTGCCCACACTGCACACACTGAAGAGCCTTTGTTCTCTGAGGTATCTGCAGGAGATGGAATTCTCCTGTTTTCCCTCATGCATTCTGGTGGGACTTTCCTGTGGAGAAGTTGGCTCCAGTTCATGTGAAAGTGACACCTTTTCCTCCATCTTCTAAGTTTTTTGTCTTTGTCCATAGTCACTGTGATATTATACGGACAGTTCTCTTGTGGGTCACAGACTGTCTCCATCCTAAGGAATAATGTCCTTCATCTTTGTTAGGAAATGCTTAGCTCTTCCTTCTTCTCAAACGCTGCTTCTGCACCATCCCCTCTTCCTCCTGGACTATGCTAGACTCCTTGTTGCTGGTGTTCTTTTTGTGGATGTGTCTAGTGTTTTTTAAGCCCTTATCTGAACTCCCTTTAAGTTCCTTCACCTCCTTAGTCTTCAGGTTGGATATTTTCTAATAACCCATCTCAATGTGTCTCATTTCCACTCCTACGACTAATCTATTCGGACTTCCTACAATTTAGGATGATCAGCATTTCTAAATGTTCAGTTTGGCAGTGCTGGAGCACTCACACTGCATACAACTAATCTGCAGGACCATTTCATTTGAAAACCCTAACTGCCTTAAACAGCAGCTCCTTCCCTTCGGCCTCTGGCAGGCAACGATCACTGTATTATACTGTCTGAGATGTGTGTTTGACCGTTCTGATATATAAGTGGAATCATTCAGGGTTTGACTTTTTGTAACAGGTTTAAGTAACAAAACTTCTTGAGACTTACCTATGCTGTAGAATGTGGCAGAAATTCCTTTCTTTTTAACATTTCATTTGTCCATTCAGCTTTAGACGGGCACCCTACTATTTGACTACATGGAACAGTACTGCTAAAGTATTTCCTTTAGATGATGCTTTCAATTGCATTGAATATTCCCTGGGCATGTCCATCTTCAGAAGACTATGTCTCCCCCCTCCACAGCAACAGTGAGATTTTATGTTCATACCAACAGCACACAAGGTTTACAATTCTTCTTCATTCTCACCAACTTCGTTTTATGCATCTTTTCTAATGGATGTGAGGCCACTTTTGTTGTGCAATATAGCTTACGATGTGCTACATTTGTTTATGGTGTGGAATATTTGTTTAATGGTGCAAAGATGTGTTGCATTCTTTTATGTTGCATTTGTTTAACTCTGTGAAGCTGTGTTACTTTGCCTGTCTAAAACACCTGATGGTCTAATAAAGAGCTGAATGGCCAACAGCTAGGTAGGAGAGGGATAGGCAGGGCTGCCAGGCAGAGAGAATAAATAGGAGGAGAAATCTAGGTTTGAGAGGAGGAGGAGGAGAGAAGGATGCCAGGGGCCAGTCACAGAGTAAGAAGGAAAGAAAGATATATAGAATAAAGAAAGGTAAAAACCCAGAGGTAAACCACAGTTAAAGAGAAACAGGATAATTTAAGTTAGAAAAGCTGGCTAGAAACAAGCCAAGCTAAGGCTGGGCATTCATAAGTAAGAATACTTCTCTGTGTATTTATTTGGGAGCTGGTGGCAGGTCCCCAAAGAGAAAAAACAAACAAACAAACAAAAACAACAACAACAACAAAAAAAACCAACCCAAAACCAACTACACATTTTGGCTAGAGTTTGTCTTCTTCTGACTAGTAACGCAGAATACTTTCTTCATGGTTTTAGCCACTGCATGCTATCACTGGAGAAATTACTACTTAAACTCTGTGCACATATTTAGGTTGAATTTTCAGTTTTTATTATTGAATGGTATGACTTTTTGATATGCTTTGGACATTAACTTATCAGATGGATGACTTGCTAGTATTGCCTCCCATTTCACAGCCTGCCTCCTGTGCATGATACATAGAAATCATTACTCATGGTGGAGCCTGGTCTCTCTTGTACTGTTGTGACTTTTATTGTTTGTGCTCCTGGTGTCACAACCACAATCCCCTTGCCAACCCCAGTGTCTGAGTTCCATGGATTCTTCCAAGAATCATGCAGTTTTAGCCTTCAAGCCATTTGAGTTCAGCTATATTTGTGGTAAGAGTTGAGCTTCAGTTTTTCCCATGTGGATATATCATCTTAATACCATTTGTCACAGAGAACAATCTTAGTGTTGGTCAAACATCACTTGACTGTCTATGTAAGGACTTATTTCTGGGCTTCCACTGTTTGGTCTGATTTTAAGCTCATGCATTAAGTCCTTAATTTCAGTTTTTATAATTCTCAGCCCCCAAAAGTCCACTTAATTTTTTTTCTCACAAAATCCAATTGTCTAGAGAATTTTTTTTCCCAGTCTTGCTCCACTTTCCTTTTGTCTTCTTGCGCATATTGATTACTGATATTTTAAAGTCCTTGTTTTAACTCCAGAGCCTAGATCATCTGCAGGTCTACATCTATGGTCTCTTCTTTCCTGTGGACATCTAGCACAGCTTAGTGGAGGGTCTGACCTTTGTCTACAATACCGCAGAGGCTCCAGATGAGGTGATCTTCTTTTTTCAAATGAGAAATTTTATTATAAAATTTAATGTTCATACTCATTGAAAATATCACTAGATACCAGGGCACTTCAATTTTCTTTGCATTTATTTATTTAATGTGTGTGTATGCATGTACATGTGCATATACATATGGTGCAACACTCATGTGGAGGTCAGCAGATAGCATGAAGGCTTTGGGTCTCTCCTTCTACTGTGGGGTTCTGGGGTCAAACTCAGGTCATCAGGCTTGGTGGCAGATGTTGACCCAAGGTTATCTTCTTACAGAGAACCTCTGTCTTCTCACATGGTGTGTGAGAGCTGGCCTACTGAATTCAATCAGTGGGAACTGAGTTTTGGCTGCTATACCACAGTGCAAAGGCTCCTCCCTGATTGGGCCCTTCTTAAAAGGCACAAATCTCCAGACTGTCCAAATGAAATCCTGGGATATTTATCAGAAGCCCCTGATTTCAATGGTGGTTGAGAACTTGTGAGATTGTCTCAAACTTTCCCATGGCTTTTGTCTGACTTACTGTCCTTGTGGTTTATTGCCAGTTTGCCAGTGTACTGTGGAGATCACTGGGCTCAGTAACCCACTCTTCTCACTGAGACCACCAGTTTCTCTCCCTAGCCAGAGGGCTCCCTACTCTGTTGGTTTGTCTGAATCACCACCCTCCTGTACAGTCCTCCTGTACAGTTTCATTTTAAAATGAAACACTATAGTTTCTGCCCTTGTTCTTTATATTTTCATCATTTCCTCTGCTCCTTCATTAATCCTTTCTTCTGTTATATTTATCCTATCCCAAGAGATAGATATTGATTTCTCTTCCTTTAGGAGCTCCTTAGAAATTAAGTTTAAAAACGCTTTATCTATAGTGTCAATTGAAACTATAGCTCTGAGGTTTGCATTTGCCCATCCACTTTGTTTATAGTGTTCATGTGAATGTTAGTTTTTAATACCTATGTAATTTGTTAACCTCTTCCCATACTGCATGTGAATTCTGAGTCAATCAGAAAATGTTTGCCACAATTAGGTCACACAAGGACCCCACATTCTATTTGTACTTACATGAGATCCATTTTTAGATGAGTTTAAGTCTCTGATCCACTTAATATTTATCTTGGTGTATGTGTAAGGAATGGATTTAATTTTACATTTTTCCTATCCAACATAAAACATGTATTTCTCTGCACTGGATTGGGGGAGGGGCTGCCTTTATATGCTAAGCTGCCACATGCAATTAGCTTTCCATCCTTTCTCATCGCCCTGCGTATTCATGCACCACTATTAAACAGTTTTAATTAAGGACTTCATGTATGTTTAATACGAGGTTAAATCCTCCTCTTCTCCAACTGTTATTTTTCACAGTCTGCCTGGTAATTCTTCATTGTTCACTCTTGTGGATAAACTTACAATTAGCTTGTCTGGTGCTGGAGAAAACACGTCACTTTTATTGTTATTGCTAAAAATCACAAATTAACTTAGGAAGAACTAACATTCTTAGGCTTTGGGGACTTTACACTCAGGAATATGGCTGTATTTTTCCATCTGTTATATCTTTCAGCATTTGTATTTCCGCAGTTTTAGAATTTTTTATAAGTTTACAATTTCTTCATATCTATATGAAAGCCCCCCTCTCCATTTTAAGTAGTTTTACTTATTTTAGCTTAATCCTAATATCCTAAGTGATTTCAAACTTTGGAATGCTGTTGATGTTGAAGCTTTTTTTTTCTTTCTGTCAATCAGTATATGATCCTCTTTCTTAGGCACTTGGAAAGAACACGACCCTGTCACTGCTAGACATGATGCTCTGCACATGTCACCTGGATCAGGTGTATAACCGCTCATTTTTCCTGCTTGTTTTACAGCCATTATGTGATGTATATTAAAACCTACCTAGACTAGAAGTATGTCTACTTTTTCTTTTAGGTAAGTCCATGTTTACACAGTATGTATTTCAGAGCCATGTTATTGAATAGATACAGTTAATAGGGGTCTTCTACATTGTATTGGTTAGATTCCTATGGCTGTACCAAACTGACTCAAGCTTATTGATTTAATGAAACAGAACTTTGTTATTTGCACAATACTGGAGACAAGAAACCCAGATCAGCATCACTGCAAATCCATGCTTAGCAGGTCTGAGCTTCCTGCACTGACCGAGAGGAGGACCATTTCGTACTTCCTTCGGCCTCTGGTGGTGGATGGCATTCTTTGTCTGGGGATCATAGCACTTCTGCCTATGTTCCTGTGGTCATGGTACCACAGGCTCTTGTACCTGAGTTATATCTCCTCTTTCCTCCCTCCTTGAAGACTACCTGTGGGTGCATACAGTGTCTTCCTATGTAAACCAGGATAACCTTTCCATCTCTCAATTCTGAAAATCTTATGTGCAAAATACCCCCTTTCATCTAAGGTAACTTTCATAGACTCTAGGGATTCAGATATGGACACCTTTTGGGGGTCATGACCCAGCTTACTATAGGCTCCTTTATCCATATGAAATAACACTTTAACTCCATTAATGCTTTTTATCTCAATGTTTCCTTGATATAAGAATGCAGTGATACTCAATTCCTTTTTGTCACTTTGCATGATGTCATTTTTCATATCTATACTTTCAACCTTTTCATATTCAGATATTTAAAGTGTCCTTTCTAAGCAGCACATAGCTGGGTCTAAACAGCCGATGCACACGTGACTTACATTTCTGACTTTGCACCCATCTCCTGATGCATCTCTGTCTGTATTATTAGTTTGATGCTTTCTATGCTTGTATCTTTCTTGACTTCCTTTAATTTAATCAGACACTTTTATGCTACTGCATTTTCCATCTACTAAGCTGTATCTTAAAATAATCTTGGTAGTTAGCCAGGCGGTGGTGGTACACGCCTTTAATCCCAGCACTTGGGAGGCAGAGGCAGGAGGATCTCTGGAAGTTCGAAGCCAGGCTGGTCTACAAAGGGAGTTCCAGCAGAACAGCCATGTTTTCAAGAAACTCTGTCTTGAAAAACTTAAAAAAAAAATGGCAGTTAGCCTATGGCTTAAAACATATATTTTTAAAAACATGTAAAATATTCCTCTTACAATCTGACTGACACCAGTTAAACTGGGGTTCTTTAAACCCCATTCAGGGGGCTGGAGAGATGGCTCAGAGGTTAAGAGCACTGACTGCTCTTCCAGAGGTCCTGAGTTCAATTCCCAGCAACCACATGATGGCTCACAACCATCTGTAACGAGATTTGGTGTCCTCTTCTGGCCTGCAGCCATACATGCTGTATACATAATAAATAAATAAATAAATCTTTAAACCCCATTCAGCACTCTCTCCTCCCTATGTAATTGCTGCTGTGCATTTTAGATGGTCACAAAGGTGAGCTGCTCAGGTGCTACAATCATTCTTTCAACTAGTTACTGTGCATTTTAATTTTTGGTGTTCATTTCTTGTATATCCATACTTCTACCTGAGATATTTTCCTACAGATGCCCCTTTACATTTTATTTCAGTTTCAATCTGCTAGTGGAGAAGTCTCTCAGTTTTTGACCACCTGAACACATCTTCCTTTCTGCTCAGCTTCTGGAGGGTACTTTTGCTGGCACAGAATTCTGGGCTTGCCATTTCTTTATGCAGCACCGTAAGATGGCTTCCGGTTTCCACAAACTCTGCTGAGGCACAACTGATCTCACTATTGCTTCCTTGAAGGTGGATGTGGAGGATTAAAGGCAGGCAATGCATTTTCTGGAAAGAGCCTTGAATCACACACTTTGCTAAGGTAGAGACAACCGCAGCTGGAGCTTGGCCAGCTCTTGCAGCCTTCCCAGGAGGCGTCCAATACATGCATGAAGTGGATTTCGGTGTCTCGCCTCTACAGTGAGTGACTTCAGGTGGGTGCAGCTGTGAGGACAGAACCGTGAACAGATGGGCAGCCGCTCTCTGTACTACTCCTGGAGAGCTGCACCACCACCGCCAGCAACTGACAGAGAACTTGGCGCTTTTCCTGTGTCCTTAAACGTGTAGTTTTCAGTGGGTTCTGTATTTGCATTGTAGGCCTCGTCCATTTAAAATCTTTTATTTTAAATCTTATTAATTTCTATGTAGGTGTGTTCTGAACTCAGCACAACCTACGGGTGTGCCTCTAAAATAATAATAATAATAAAAACTATGGTTATTTTTCCTGTATTTGTACGTACAGCACATGAATGCCTGGTGTCCATGGAGGCCAGAAGAAGGCATCAGGGTCCCTAGAACTGGAGATAGCTATGAGTGGCCATGTGGATGCTGGGAATTGAATCTGGGTACTGTGGAAGAACAGCTAGTGCTCTTAACCAATGAGTCATCTCTCCAATCCCTGGTTATACATTTTGACCACTCTGAAAAGTCTTGTTCTTTTAATAGGCAAGGTAAATCCATTTGCATTTATGGCTATGATTAATTAGTTTGCCCCAATCCCTGAATGCATCTGCAAGCACCTGTGTGTGTACTTGTTTCCTGTATGTACACTCTACTCAATCCTTTTCTGTCTATCTTTTGATATTTAGGAAAGCTCACAGGGTACCTATACTGTAATGCCTTAATTAATCCCAGTGATAATATATGATGATACCTCATATTGGGTTATATCCTATTGGTTCTTACTTTTCCTTACATCCCTTCTGTCTTCTACATCAGCAAAGGTCTTCAATTCTAACCAGTACCTACTAATCAATCAGCACACTGCTCGGACCTTTTATGCACCTTTACCTGCTCAGTCTGTTTTTGACGGCTGTAGCATACCTGTATTTTCAGAGGATGGGTCATCATATATGGCAGTGGCTTCCACAGAGCATTTAAGCTGTGCAGGCAGACACCAGGCTTGACATTAGTCCCTTCTACTAATGCTACTAAAGTCATCTAGGCTGTCCAGAGCACAATCCATCATGGGTAGCTTCTCAGAAGGGGTGCATGGCAGCAAAAGTCTCTGCAAGCCTATCACCATTTGTATATGGACTTTATATCATGTTCAACTTGGTAGCTCAAGGCTCACAGTTTTTTCCTAAAAATATTACTCCTTTGACTGTGGTGGTATTGTGTTCCCCAAAATATTGTGTACCTTAATAAACTTATCTGGGGTCAGAGACGGAACAGCCACAATATTAAACAGAGGTTAGGCAGTGGTAGCACACACCTTTAATCCTAGCATTCCACAGGCAGAAATCCATGTGTTCAAGGATACAGTCAGGCATGATGATTCATCACGCCTTTAATCCCAGAAAGCAAGCATTTAATCCCAGGGAGAGGTGGTAGAAAGCAGAAAGGTATATAAGGCATGAAGACCAGAAACTAGAAGCATTTGGCCTGAAGAAGTATTTGGCTGGTTAAGCTTTTAGCTGGTTAAGCTTCAGGCTTTCAAGCAGTAGTTCAGCTGAGAGCCATTCGGATGTGAGGACACAGAGGCTTCCAGTCTGAGGAAACAAGACCAGCTGAGAAGTTGGCCAGGTGAGGTTAGCTGTGGCTTATTCTGTCTCTCTGACCTTTCAGTGTTCACCCCAATACCCGGCTCAGGTATGATTTTATTAATAAGACTTTTAAGATTCATGCTACATTTGACTTCTGGAATTGAGTCTTTGTCGAAAACCTAGCAACATGAGTCTATTCTGAAGACTTCCAGAGACAGGTGATATCTTGGTAGGAAGAGGCACTGTGTACAGGACTGAAGACCTAAGTTTGACCCCAGCCCCACAAGGTGGCTGGAGCCAATTCCTGAAAATTGTCTCTGACATCTACACTGGTATGGTGTACATGTCTACACTCATAGTACACACACACACACACACACACACACACACACACACACACACAAACACACACACATACTGGGGGGGAAGCAGACTAGTAATTAAAAATATAATTTTACTAAATATGTTTTATAATTGGCTATCTTGATTAAATTCCCCAAGTATATGGTATGACACATTTCTTTTAGTTTTTTGTTGTTGTTGTTTGTTTCGAGACAGGGTTTCTCTGTGTAGCTTTGGTGCCTGTCCTGGATCTCGATCTGTAGACCAGGCTGGCCTTGAACTCACAGAGATCCGCCTAGCTCTGCCTCCCAAGTGCTGGGATTAAAGGCGTGAGCCATCACCATCCAGCTTTTTTTTTAGTTTTTTATTTATTTGTCTTTATTTATTAGGCAGGAACTCTCTATGTAGTTTATTTATTTACTGAGACAGGGTCTCTACATAGCTCTGGCTAGCCTGGAGGATTTGTCTTTTCAAGATAGTTTCAAACTTTTTTCTTTCAGGAATGTTTTTACAAATTATAATTTTAATATTGCTCTGTCTTTTTTTTTTTTTTTTGTTTTGTTTTTTGTTTTTTAGAGACAGGGTTTCTCTGTGTAGTTTTGGTGCCTGTCCTGGATCTCGCTCTGTAGACCAGGCTGGTCTCGAACTCACAGAGATCCGCCTGGCTCTGTTGGCTTTTTTTTTTTTTAAGGACTCCTATTATATGGGTATTGGGTCTTTTTCTTTCTTTTAAATCTAGCTTTTCAACTTTTCCTTTTTTTTTTTTTTTTTTTTTTTGATATTTCCTGTTGTTTTTTTGGGTGTACTTCTGGTTTGTATTTTTGAAACAAGGACTTACTGTCTAGCCCATGTTGGCCTTGAACTCACTATGCAGCCCAGGATGCTCCAAAGCCTGTAGTTCTCCACCTGCAGCTCTGCCTCCTTTTGATGAAAAGACCGATCCTGTTTGTGTTCTGTTTTCCTTGGGTATTATCCAGCATGCTGGCCTGTGTTTCCTCTTCCTTTGTCTTCATCTGGAATAATTTCTTCCCTTGGTAATTCTTTTGACTATGCCATTGTTTCTCTTTCAACTCCCCCTTCTGCCAGCCATCTCATTCTCTAGCTCTCCCAAGCCTAAGTTGTTCTTGCAGACTTGCCGGCTCAGAGCGGGAGTCCAAGGCTCAGTTCCACTAGTCCGAGGCTCTTCATCATCCTCTAGACCCAGCAACAGACCTGGGCTCCTCATCATCCTCCAGACCAGCATCAGGTCTGGGCTCCTCCTCGTCCTCCAGACCAGCTTAGATTCTAAGCTGCAGCCCTGCTCTCAGTGAGCTCACACTCACACTTGTGGTCTGTTTGTGTTTTCATTTATTTAATTTAAATTAATTAATTAATTTATTTTTTGTTTTTTTCGAGACAGGGTTTCTCTGTGTAGTTTTGGTGCCTGTCCTAGATCTCGCTCTGTAGACCAGGCTGGCCTCGAACTCACAGAGATCCGCCTGGCTCTGCCTCCCGAGTGCTGGAATTAAAACCGTGTGCCACCACTGCCTGGCCTGTTTGTGCTTTTAAATGAATACAAAGATCTGTGGACACCTACTTTGTGTAAGACCACTAGTAACCCAGCAGCATTTTATCCTGTGCAGGATGTATTTGTTCTGAAATGGGGCGATCTCTCCTGGAGACTAAACTGCTGTGTCAGGAGATAAGTGTCAAGGAGTCCTTCTTGCTTTATTAAAATATAATAATTTGCTTGGATAAGCATTGTTGCTAACTCTTTTGGATCAGGTCCTCTATCACATAACATGCCCTTTTAACTAGACATATTTTATAGAAATAAGAGACCTTGCTAAGTCTTATTTAATTCTATCTTGGATTACATGTTTTTCCTGTCATGTTTTCCTCCATTCTTCTTGATGATCTCTTTGGTTTTTTTTTCCTTTCCTTTCGGTACCTCCCTTTTCTTCCAATCTACCACCCTCACGTCACTCTCTCTCCTGTTCGCTAATGTTCAGGGTGAGGATCCTGTTTTTACTCCTTTTGCTAACCTCTCCCTGCATTTTTAGTTTTGCTCTGTGATCTTGACTCATAAAGCCAGTTCTTTCATGTTATTTTTAAAATTCATGCCAAGAAGTCTAGACTAAATTGGCCCCTGCAGGATCTTCCTGCTATGTGCTCTCTGGTGAGCCTGGCTGCTCCTATGTGGTGGTCCTGAGTCTGGGTCACCATTGAACTGTTGTCTGTATCACTCGGGTTTTCCTGTCAGGCAGAGGACTTCTATGGACATATTTGAGAATGGCCAGCCCAGCCTGTCTTCTGCCTCCACTTTCCATGTGCCTTCTAGGTCTATCTCAAGCGCTTTCAACAATCTTTACTTCTTACTATTTATTCATTTGGGTCTGTAGATCACATCTGTGCCCCACTTTTGTTATAAATGGATAATTCCTGTGTGTGATACCCAAAGCAAGGCAGTTGTTACTGCATCTGTCACATTCACGTTGAAGTGAGCTGCTTTTCTTAATCACTGTTATAAATAACCTCTCCAATATCAGACAGCACCAGACAGATTCCTAGCTACAAAGTAATCAAATTAACAACTTAACTCCTGCTCTCGAGGTAGAAAAGTTCAAGATTTCAGGCACCTTCTCGGAGCTGTGGGAAGTGCAGCACTGTAAATGTGCTTCAGGCCTGGAGTAGGAAAGCTATTCCACAAGGTACTTCCTGTCAGCACCACACACTGCCTCACTTCCTGTACCAGGTCCCAGGGTTCCCAGCAGCACCTGTCAACACCCAGGCAGAGGAAAGGGGACAACGCTGACTGGGCATGCCTCATTCCAGAAGGCAGAGAAGGGTGGAAGACAGTGACGAGTGGTGATGGAGAAGTTATGAAAGGGACCGAGATGTCCTGAGTGGGGACACTTCACCCTGGCCCTCTGGTCATGTTAGTCATAGGCAGAAGAGGTGAGAGACATGTGGGAACCAACAGTCTACTAAGAAGTCAAAGGGGGACTAGTCACCTTGGGGGACTTACTTTTTCCAAAACCTTGGCGATTCGGGTGCCAATTTGTTCAAGTGACTGTTGTGGATACTGGTCCTTGCCAAGATTCTGCAATACCTGGAACAGAAGAAGGAGATGGAAGGTGAGAGGGCTGATAATGAAATCAGATTTGGATGCTGCTGGCACTTCTGAGATGGGTGGTGGAGCATAACATCAAAATGCTTTTCTGGGACACTGCTATGCATCTGCTGGGGGGCCAGTCTGTGAAAGACACTCTTAAGATGACTCTGACAGCCTATGGTCCTCTCCTACTTAATAAAAATTACAGACACATAAAACACAGTCGTCATAGCAACACCAGAAAATAAGGGCAACAAAACGACTTGCAGTTCTGTCATCTACACAGGCACTGTTAATAAATACCCTTAATGTATTTTCAGATATTTGCTGTGTATGTGTATACACTGTAATCTATATTTTCATTTAATATATTCTAAAATTTTCTTCATGCTAACAACTATCTGTCTTAGTTAGGGTTTCTCTTGTGATAAAATACCATGACTAAAGCAACTTGCAGAGGAAAGGGTATATTTCAGATTATAACTCACAGGTCACTCCATCACAATAGGAAGTCAGGGCAGGAGCTCAAGCAGGGCAGGAACCTGGAGGTAGGAGCTGGTGCAGAGGCCAGGGAGGGGTGCTGCTTACTGGCTTGCTCCTCATGGCTTGCTCAGCCCGTTTTGTTTTAGCACCCAGGACAAGCAGCTCAGGGGAGGCACTGCTCACAGTGAGCTGGGCACTCCCACATCAACCAAGAAAATGCACCACAGGGCAGTCTGGTGGGGGCATTTCCCAACTAAGGCTCCTTCTTCTACAATGTCTCTAGCTTGGGTCAAGTTGACATGAAACTAACCAGAATGACATTTCTATCACATCCTTCCTAATTATGCCACTGTATATTGTCTGGTATCTTATTTAACTTATCCTTTACATGGGCATCTGTGACGTGTTCTCCAATTCTCCTTTGAGGTACAATCTTTGCTAGGCATATGCTGCTTCGGTCCTCCTGCCTTTTTAAAGAATGTCAACAGGAAAATATGTTTCTCTCCTGAGCCCCTCTGTGGGAGGCAGGGACCAGCTCACCCAGAGCGGTGTGTTGGTTACAGTCATACGAAGTACAAGCTCTGTCCTAGGGCCTGAAAGGAACTGGGTTCAGCCGAAAGCCACCTAAGTCAGGGCCTCCCCTCCACACCCCACACCCCCCAAAAAGCAAAAAGAGCCCTGGCCTCTCACTCTTGCTTTCTGCTCTCAGTTTACACCAAAACTGGATGGCTAACATTACCACAGTCTGAACGAGGCTGCGTACTCACCTCTGTTAGCTGGCTCTCACCCGTGTAGTGCAGGCTGGCTCTGTTGGACACTCCATGTAAGTGGTCCAGGGTATGCATGCTCGTGGGGAGATTGCCATTGCACAGCGGTTCCATTGCTGGCTGCTGTATGGGTGTGGCAAAGTCTATGTGCTCTGTGATGCTGGAATATAGAGATGACCACATCAGCCACGGAAACTCCAAGTAGGTAGGAAGAGCTCTGACAATCAGTGGATCTAACTTCTAAATGGTACTGCCTCACCAGGAGGGTTTGAAATAAGTGGGTTTTCTCCTTTTAGGGATCAGATAGCAGTTAGACACCCAATGGTTCCTCCAGCCTCCTTTTCCTTTACACACAGAGGCACACTTGTGCTCAAAGAAAAAGTCATCTAAAAGACAGGAAATTTGATACAGACCCAGCTGGACACTCATTGTACTTGACTTCATGACCCTTGAAGTACATATGGGTGCTAGAAACTGAACTCTGGCCTTCTGGAAAAGCAGCACATGCTCTTGAATGTGCAAACAATCATATGCACTACATATGGTAATTTGGCACCACCAAATTTTACTTTGATATTTAAATTTAAAAATTTCAACTTATATTTGGGAGAAATTTATTGCTCCATCGATTATTTATTCCGAACGTATTGTATCAGATACCAACACTATAATAATAAAGCAAACATATGCAGTCCCAGCTGTTACGCTACTCATGTCTTGGAAGGGGTAGGATTACACTGAGGTAGGTTATGATGAAAATGTACTCATAAGGAGGGTGGTTATGACAGCTTTCTGGAGACAGCAAAGGTCTTGGTGTGAAGGCTATGACTGAGGGGGGCGTAGGCAGAGCAAGAAGGCTTGACTTGCATCCAAAGAACTCTCATGGTAGGGACAGACAGAGGCAAGAATGAGCAGGGCAGGAGGTCTGGTTAGGAGGCTACGCATGTGCCTGTGTGGCAGCAGAGACACTCTGGAGGAGCAGTGTAGATGCAGAAAAGCAATTTTGAAAAGTTCTCAGGGAGTAAAAGTAATAAGAATTGGGAGTAAGTAAGTAAGTAAGACGAGGTTTGAGGGATAAGGAAAAGAAGTATAAGGATGATATCAAGGTTTCTGGCCTGAGCACAGCTGAACGTATCCTAAGAATCTGAAATGGAGGAGCTGGAGAGATGGCTCAGTGGTTAAGAGCACACACCAGCTACAGCTCCCAGTGCCCATGTCAGGTGGCTCACAACCTCCTGCAACTCCAGCTCCACGGGACTCTATGCCCTTGTCTGAACTCCATGGGCACCTGTATTCACACATGCACAGATACACACACACACACACACACACACACACACACACACACACACACACACTAAGAAATAAAATGAAGTCTTTAAAAAATGTGAAATGGAGAAACAAAATCAAAATTTTTTTTAAAAAATGGATGCTGGGCAAGAAAATTGTGTTTTCTTGAGAGGGTAGGTATAAATGAGCCTGGGCCTTTGAAGAGTGTCTGGTCTGGAGACACAAATTTGGGAGGGAATCACTGCCATCAGAGGTGAAGGACATTCTAGGAGCAGCCACTCTGACTAGCCATGACTGTAAAACAAGGTTAGCAGGCCTAGGGGGATAGCAATACTGCCAGGACAGAAAGTCCCCAAAAGTCCCCTTGCTTGCTGTATTTTTACAGTTTCTGGTAAACCTAAATTTACCCTAGCTCCCCTAAAAATGCACAACGTCTATGCAATGGCCTCTGTATTTCTAAAGAGAAGGATCTGGCCATCAACATGAACTATGCGACACATGACTTCTGACAGCTTGTATGGTACTGATGAAGGCACCTTGGGGGTTCATTTACCACTCTTTGCGTGGACCAAGTCCATCTAGGCCATGGGTAGCAATGGCCATGCCCTGTTGACCATAGTACCAGAAAGGTGACTCTTCAATCACCAATGACACAGAAGACATCGCTGGAGTCAGCTGGAGGAAGGTCACATGAAAGATACTCACTCAATGTTTTTTGACGAAACAGCCAGCCAGGTGCTCACAATGGCAGTTAGCTCTACCCAGCGGAGTTTGAGGCATTCATCTGGACTGGGCCATCCCAGACTCTGGTAGTCACGCTTTTTTCCTAGAAGGAAAGTATGTCATGAATGGACACAGTACAAAGGAATGGAAGCTAAGCTGCTGTTTTCCCTATTGATGATATAACCTAAACTGTTATGTTTGGTGGTGCCCATTTTTCATCTTGTCTTTAGGATGTGCACCATCGACAAACAGATCTAATTAAAATCTTATCATCAATGGCAATGGGAATAAAAGTCCTCTCTGAATAAGGTCTTCTCAAAGAAGATGAAATAAAAACTGAATCCTTTGTTGTATTTGAAGTTGGTCAACATGAAATAAGGATTAAGATACTCTTAGACATTGACATTCTTACCACGTTTAATTTTTATCCTTCTGGGTTTTGATTTTATGAGGTTAACTCTGACTTAATGGGAGCAGATATCATTAAAGCTGGCATCTAGCCCTGGCATTGTGGCATTTTGGGCTGGATAATGCTTTGTTGTAGGGACAATGTAGTGCACTGGAGGACATTTCAGAAGCACCTAGGCCTCAACCCATTAGATTTCAGTAGCATAGCCTCCCCAGGAAATCTTGCCATATACTGCCAAATGTTCCATGGGTGCAAAGTCACCCTGGTAGAATCACAGCTACAAAGGAAAGCGTCAAGATGGGATCCATGACAATGTAAGGCCACCATTTATTTCAAGAGTGTTTCTTGTGTGTTTAGAAGCTGAATTCAGTGTTTGCAACTCCTGACCTCACTAGGCTTTCGTCCTCACTGCTCACAGGAGGACACAGTCACAGTTTTCTGGCTGGAGGGTGCAGAGTCAGAACCCAGACACAGGTTATTTGACTCTACCACACACGTGCCCAATTCCTGTGCTAGTAAAGGCACCACTTTTTCAGTCTGAGCCCTTCATTTCAGATCAGTCCCCAGGAAAGAGCAAAACCAGGTCTATCGGATGGGCTTCTGATGGGGGCGGGCAGGGTGGAGAACCTTAGTTCTACTTAGCACTTTTTACACTGTAGGTATTTATTGGAATGAGAAAAACATTTGAGGTACAGGTAGGGATTTAGATTCAGATTTTAATAAAGCAAAAAAGAACAATTTGGAAGAATTTCAAATTAACTTTAAATAAAGCATACATTTCACAATAAAGCTCACTTTCTTTTTATATTTAAGAGATTCACTTGAAAAAATATTTATTGAGCACCTATTATAAGGGTCTGGGAACTGTGTAACACACTGGGGTACACACAGAAAGAGGGAGCCTGCTCTGCAGCTCACAGGCTAGTGAGGAAGGCGAACAGAAGCAAACTGTTACACTGTGACAGCACAGTGCTCCAGAAGGAACCCAAGAGTTGCACAAACCAAAGAGCAGCTAATTCTGTCTGAAGGTAGCGAGGGAGAAAGGGCACTTGACTTTCAAGTTTTAGGGTGAGCAGTATTAGCACCGCAGAGGTGGTATAAGGGCATTCCAGGCAGAGGGAATAGCTTGTACAAAGGCATGGGTAAAATAAGAGCATGGCTGCTTCATAGGTGGCGTTGAAGGGTGGAGAGAGGCTGGTTTATAAAGGGTCTTGAATGCCACACTAGGAAGTCTGCACTTTATCCTGTAGGCAGTGGGAAACTTCGAGCCCACATCTCTCCATCTTGTTCACAAGGATATCATAAGAGGATGTTAAATGCCTTGCTGAAATCCAGTTACATTATGTCTATGGCACTTCCCTGGTCTTCCAGTTTAGAAGCCCTAGCCAAAAAAGGAAATGAAATTAGTTCAATGTTATTATTAGTACTTAGTGTATCTACTATGGCTCTCAATGATCTCCATTTCTCCCCACAGGTTTACAAACATTTGCTCAATAATTTGCTTTAGAACTTGGACATAATTTACTGGAAGTTTATTAGCTGGCAGTAGGCAGAATCCATACTTATTTAAACTGGGCTACTAATGCTCTGTAGTATTTTTGCACCTTCTCCATTCTGAGCATTCTCTATTAAGGAGAGTAAGTAGCTTCATGATCTCATTTGCATGTACCTTCAATACCCCACTTGGGCCTACCAAGTTGAGACCGTTTGGAACTGGTTAAGCAGGACCATGGTGTAGCTCAGAGGTAGAGGACTTTCCTAATATGAGCAAGGTCCTCACCTCAACCCTCAAGCACCACAAGCAAGCACACACCTGCTGAGATGCTCTCATATAATCTCAGCCACGCTGGCTTTAAAATCTCCTCTGTAAGAAGCCTTTGGCTTCTTTAAAGTAATATAGGATCATTAGAAAATATCTGTAAAATGGAAAGGCCACAAAGAAGAAAATACAGATGACCTAGAGTTTTCTTAGGACCCACAGAGAGCATATGTAGTGCTGTGGTCACCTGCTTCTCTACTCGTGTTTCTACATGCTTGCTTGCTAGGCCAAGGGTAGCCGAGCTAAGAGGCCATCAACTCCATGGGATGGACTACTTCAGACAATTTATGACAGAAAAATCCTGCCAACTATCACATACAGTCAGCTGTGATATGTATATCATGTATCAGAGCTACTGCAATGTGGGGAAAACACAGTTGATAAAACAGTGTGTTAACTTGCA
>CABHPR010127187.1:0-21859 GCA_902168415.1 Peromyscus melanophrys | reverse complement strand
GTTGATAAAACAGTGTGTTAACTTGCAGGATGGGAACACCCTTATGCAATTCATAAACAGTCTTTACTCATCTGCTGTGATATGTATCTCATGTATCAGAGCTACTGCAATGTGGGGAAAATACAGTTGATAAGACAGTGTGTTAACTTGCAGGATGGGAACACCCTTATGCCATTCATAAACGATCTTTACTCATCAGCTGTGTTGTCTCTTTGTCGTACAGCATGTGCCAGACATGCTGCAGCCTAGTAAGGAAAGTGCAGTATTACAGCTGCGGATCAGCTGTTACTATGATAAGGAGCCCCCAGAATCAACATCTTTGTGCACATGTCTTTGGTGTCTACAAGGCAACTTTCCTAGAGTGCATTAACAGAAGAATTACTGGTATGTTCTAAATTTCTCTGATTCATCTTGTCAAACTAACCTCAGATTTGCTCAGTTAATTTTCACTGTGTACTACACATTTAGAGACAATCTAAGCAAAAATCTTAATTGTTGATGTTTGCTGTTCCATGGCTGCTACTGACTGGACATTTTGTTACACTGGCAGTGCTCTGTGCATATCTGATTAAAGTGCACCCCAGGTTTGGGTAATCTATTCTATTCTATACATTCTATAGATCCTATTCTATATGTTCTACGATTGCCCTCTGCTTTCGACAGCACTTTTATCAAAATAAGTTAAATAAGACAAATTTTAATGAATCGAACTTTCAGTCTAAGATAGTAAAAATATTCCTTTAAAAAGGGATATGACATTTTAAAAGAGGAATTCTATCACCACTATTTAATTGCTGGGAGAAAAAGTCACTTGGGTGTATGACAGTGACCTTTAACCTGAATAGTTAATGGTTAAAAACCGAAGTCTGAAAACATTTCTTGTACCAATGACTGATATGGCCCTTTCATCTTCTCATCTGAAAGCTCTAAGTCACAAAACACATCCCTTATGAGATAGACAGTGACGGGACGAAGAATGAGATCTGAGACATTCTCACTTACCTTGGGGTCCAGGGGATGCCACCTTTGGGCCAGTGATCTCTAAGTTGGCTTGGTAACGCTGTCCATTTTCTGCCTGATTTGACTCTACCTTTTTCCCAGGAGGTTTCTTCTGATCCCCTTTGGGTTTCTTTACACGTTTGACCTGGAATGTGATCTGGGAATCAAAAACACGTTTGAGACAAATGAGATCGATGAGTGAGTCTGTCGCTCACTATAGATTTCAGAGGCTTTAAGGATAACCCAGTCTACCAGAACTTGATGATAAGATCCTATTTCTGAAGATCCCCCCACCCACTTTGATCAGAGGACATGGAAAAATCAAGTTGACACTGCCGGGAACCTTCCTCCCCACTGGCTCTCTTTCATAGCACCAGAAGGTGCTATGCAGGTTATTAGAGGAAAAAAGTCATTGATGGTTTTATTCAGCTGTGAATAACAACCTGCATGGCAATATATGTTCATGTGTGCAGTATTGTCACGGATACTACGGGGATAACCAATTGCTATCTGACTGGATTTAAGATCTGCTCCACAGGAGAGAATGAATACCTGCGCTGTAAATCTGACTAAGAACCCATGATTCCTGGGAGTAGGGTGGGGGAACTCATTACTATTATTCTGCTAAATGGATACAGTACCAAATGCCTTTGAAATTTCTATCTCTATACCCATTGATTAGTGCAGTTCTCAGACCAATTCAGAGGAGTTTGTGTACTGAGTGAATGGTGGTTAACTCAGAAACTAAGAACTGGCCAAGACACAAGGAGTGCTCACCACAGTGGGACAGCTGTGTCACGGCCTCTCCTCACAAGGAGTGCTCACCACAGTGGGACAGCTGTGTCACGGCCTCTCCTCACAAGGCTCACCACAGTGGGACAGCTGTGTCACGGCCTCTCCTCACAAGGCTCAGGACAACTGAGGAAGAGAGGGCTGAAGGACTAAGAGCCAGAGGTCAGGGAGGGCTGGAGCAAAACAAGTCTTCTGGATTGGCAGGTCCACTGTATCATACACTCAGAGAAGCTGCAGTTCCCTTCATAAAGACCAACCCAGTCAACTTCCCAGCTAGGATGAGGCGAAGGGCTCACAACCCCCATTCCTAGCTGAAGAAGTGACTCTGGTAACTTCTGAGGGAGGAAGAGTCAGTTTTTGTTAAAGGTATGGCACCACATGGATTCAACACAGTCCACTGGATGCTGCCATACTCATTATTGTATGTGTACTCAAACGGGACTCGGTAGGTTATAAGGAAAAAAAAAAGAGGGTGAGAGTGGTGGGTCTTACAGGAGTCAGTAGGGGTAAATATGATCTATCTATACATATATATATATATATATATATATATATATATACACACACATACAAAATTCTCAAAGAATATTATAGTAAAAAGAATAACTGGATAGATACACTAATTACCCTGATTTGATCACTGCACATTCACACTGTATACATGTGGAAATATCCATTGGAGATATAAATATGTTTATATATACTTACCCCATAAATATGTATAATTATTATGGCTCAATTCTGTGTGTGTGAGATGTGAGTACGTGTGCGCTGTGGGTGGGTGGGTTCAAGTCATGAATGGCAAGGCTCTTGTGTAGGGAGCAGAAGACAACCTTCCAGGTTTGGTACTTGCCACCTGGTTTGGACAGGGTCTCTTCACTGTTGTGTAGCCCAGGCTAGCTGGCCTGTGGGCTTCTGGGGTTGCCCCTGTCTCTGCTTCCTTCTCCCTGTGGGAAGGCTGGGAGAAGACATTTCTGCTACTGTGGCTGGCTAGTACTTGAGATGAGCGGAAGGGTTCACGAGTGCGCTAGAATAGAGAGTGCTTCTGTACACTGAGATATCCCCTAGTTTCCAATTAAAATTTTTTAAATATATAGTTTGAAAAGGAAAAATATCTTCCGAAATCCAGTCCTGTTAAGTTTTTCCTTAAGCTTATTGTTGTTGTTATTAGTAGTAGTAGTCTGAACAATCTTACTCTGTTGCCCAGGCTAGTTTTGAATTCTTGGGCTCACGTCATTCTCCTGCTTCTGCTTACTGAGTGCCGAGATTACAGGTGCATACTGCATCTGGCTAAGTTTAATTTTAAAGATCTAAATGAAAAATTGGTAGTGAAATGTACAAAAGAACCTGGTCTTGATGAGTACATAGACACTAAAAAGAAGTACCTCATCTGTCCAAAGTCTGTGGCTTTGAGGGTACTTTATACCCATCCCACTTCCTCTGACCTCCTGGAAGTCAGTAATGCTTATATAAGTGAAATGCTTCCTGGAAACTTCCAGTGTGAACAGTGTCCTGGAATGTGGAGTACGGTAGAGCCACATACCCCAAAACCTTCACACCTGCATATTAGGAGTCCCCCAAAGACTTGGATACATTTTATGAGGACTGAGATGGTGAACTCTGTGTATAAGTATGTGTTTGTGTATGTGTGGATGCATGTGTGTGTATGTATATTCAAGTGTGTGTTTATGTACACACTGGTATGCATGGGTGTGGAGGTCAGAGGATAACTTACTTGAAGTGTACGTCTTCAGGAGCAGTCTATCTTGTTTTTTGAGATGGGGTCTTTCCTTGGCTTGGAGTTCCTGATAAGGCTAGGCTGGCTGGCCAGCAAGCCAGAGAGTCTCCTGCCTTTGCCTCTTCAGGGCTGGCATTACCAGCACATGCCACTGTGCTTGGCTTTCTAATGGGCTTTGGGGACTGAACTCAGGCTCTTGTGCTTGCCTGATGGGGCCTTCTCCTCTGCTCTGAGCTGGCAAATTCTTACCCATTCTGTTGCTTCATCATCTTCACTTCTGCAGTCTCCATAGCAAGAGCTCTTGGCTACTCCATCCTGGGGGCCTTTCTTCAGTACCCGTATTCCCTGCAGGTCCAGACGCCGCCCCTTCATTTCTAGTGTTCCCCCAAAGCCTTCCAGAGGCCAGGCCTGCTGAAACTCATCCACCAAAGCCAGTATCTCTTCTGACATCTTTGTTTCATCTGAATTCTCCACCTCGTCAGAACCATTGCTCTCCTCAACCACTGTGCCTGCAATTCAAGGGGTCGTGTTGTCAAGAGTTTCATAGCGTTTATTCAAGTACTGAGTGACTCAAACTTTGATTTTAGGGACATTTTGGCTCTGCTTAGAAGCACAGCTACAGTGCCCCTTTTACAGAACACCACTCAGCATCTTCAAACCTCATAACAGAGTACCATCTCTGCATTTAGCTTTTGCCAAAACCCTGCCAGAAAGCAATGGCGGGAACGACAGGCAGGAGCCAGGGATGGTGTTACCAGTGAGAGGACAGCTGTGGCACACATTATTTGTTGTGGAAGAAGATCACCTGCTCTATACACAAAACACAGATGGCAAAGATGATGTTTATTCTGTTATTTATTGGATATGTAGGTCTTTTCAAGTTTATTCAGTTACCATGAAACAGTTATGTGCCCAGTGCACATTGCTTGCTTAATTGTCTGAACAATGATTTTGTAGGGAACTACTAATTCTACATGAAGGCTTCCATTTTCGGTAGTTATTATTATAAAAATAGCCATATGCTAGTTTAATTTCTTTAAAATGGTTATTTATGTTGCTCAAGTATTTAAGGACTCCCACAGTGGCTCTCAGTGGAATATGCTAACAAAAATGTTCTCTCAAGAATCTAGAATGTTTCTTATTTTCCCATGAGGCTTACAACCATTAAGTTCCACCCTATGCTTAGACTATGAGGATGCTCAGAAATGATCATTCTGTTTCTTAACATAATTTTTTCCTTTGCTAAACTGCTTACTACTTAATCTTCGCTACTTACTTTGAATTAATCACTGGGCCTTACACTGTGTGCTTCATAAATGTCATGTCTCATCCCTTCCAGAAGTGGACAGGGTACAAAAACAAAGAGCAATATGCCTCCTTTTACAACATGTACCCATTGGTTAACCTGAGAACACTGGCCTGACAGCCTCTGCCAGTTCATTATTCCTTCAGCTGGCAATTCCAGCTTTTTCAGAGATTAAGAACATCGTGTTAATAAGGCCAGTGTCAGGACTCACATACATACAACCAGATGTTAGCCACATAACTACATGTTAGTAGTTTCTTGGTGGGGAGGGGCTAGAGTGAGAAACATGACTGATGGCCACAGATGAAGACAAATTTGCACAAGGCCAGTGGTGTTACCCTCTGCCCTCTTTCCAGCTTTTACTGTGGAACACAGGAAAGCCTGAGGTCAAGCTGTGATTCTTCCTTGAGAAACCTGGAAGACTCTATTTTTGATCACGTGACTATAAGCCCTATTGCTGTCATTTCAAGTAAGTTCCTCTTTAGTTTCCTAAGCCAACTGCTTTTTTTTTTTTTTTTTTTTTTTTTTGCCAACTGCTTTTTGCTACAACTTTTTATGGTTATGGTCAGTACCCTGTGAAAAGGATCTAGGGTAAAGCCCCTTCTTCAGAATACTGAACAAATACTAAACAGAATACGTGGCCAGGGGTATAAATATAGGCCAACAAGGATCTAATTTTAGGTCTCTATCTTGCTATGATATTCCTAATGTTCAACCCTGGGCCCAGCACACAGCAGACCCCAGCAGCTGTGGAAGAGAATAATGGGAGTTCAGAGCAATGTGACCTATGATGTTCTTGAGGATCTGCTGTTCCCGTCTTGCCCTGTCCTGCAGGCAACTGAAGATGTTAAACTCCAGGGTTTCCCTTGTCAGTGGTCACATAACGAGAGTCTGGGGCTCAGCCAGCTGAACGGCAAGCAACATATTAGGCTTCATATTAGCAAGGAAAACAGCTGGAGAGAGCTGCCCCTGGGAACCCCCAAAGCAATGTACACGGAAGAGCTGCCTAGCGTCAGGTTCCTCCTCCTATGGCTCCCAAAGGATTCCTTCACCCCATTCTGAGACAGGAAGACTCTTCGATAAATTTCATCTTACACAATGTGGCTTTGGCCAAAGGCAGACTACTGACTGCTTTCTAAACATACACAGTCAGACTGCATAAGGAGGCTCTGCTGTTTTTTTTTTTTTTTTTTTTTTTTAAACTTAACACAAGCTAGAATTTTCTGGAAACCCTGGTTAAAAAAATGCCTCTATCAGATTAGCCTGTAGGCAAGTGTGTGGGATATTTTCTTGATAAATAATTGATGTGGGAGGGCCCAGCTAACTCAAAGTGGTTTGGAGCCACCCTTAAGAAGGCAGGCTGAACAAGCCAGGGAGAGCAAGCCAGTAAGCAGTGCTTCTCCATGGCCTCTGCTTCAGTTCTTGCCCCAAGGTTCCTGCCTTGATCTTCCTTCATGATGGACTGTGAGCTGTAATGTGAAATACACTTTGCTTTTGGTCACAGTGCTTATCATAGCAATGAAAACCCCAACTAGGACATAGGCTGTGGCTCAGAACTCTCACTTTCTTTCAGTACTGGCTATTATGTGAAAGCATCCATGCTGTTTACCTGCAAAATTTCTAAGTTTTCAAGGTTATCGCTTCCCAATACTTCGGTCACGTGGCTATGGACACACCTAGTATTATACAAATGCATAATTTGAACGTATCGGAGAGAGAGCATTTCACAATGGTAGCCAGTATTCAAGTGAAGAAAGGCCCTAGAATTGCTTCAGGCTTCTGCTGCTAGCATCCATTCCAAAGGGTGTTTGAACCAGGGTGGCAGCAATTCTTGGGCAACAGCACTAAACACATACACTGTTTATGTTTACTTCTCAGATGGGTGGTTCACAAATGCTGTGGGTGAGGGAAACCAGTGTTTATTTATTTAGCTTTTCCTATGCATGTGTCTATCTCTGCCATAAATTATTTTGATGGGGGCAAAAAGCACATGAAGATTTTGACTCTGTCAAATTAAATATAACCAAGCAATAATAAACTCGGAAACACAAAGCTATATATGTTTGAGACAATGAAAATTTTTCATAAGACAAAATGATCTGAATGCAATCACACAGTGCTTCCCAAAGAAGGGCAGAATTGCAGCAGGGTTTAGACAGAGAAGCAGCCTGGGGGAAACTTTCTAAAAAGCGTATGTGCATTGGCTCAGGTACTCATGGACCAAAGTAGATATGCATGCAGGAACATAGGAAGACATGTATGAAGGTGCTACTAATTGCAAGTTCATTAGAATAAAGCACGTGGATAGGCAATCAGCAAGGACAATTTAGAGGGAAGCTGGTGACGTTAAGACTCTCTGGTGGAGTCTGGAAGAGAGGTTCCTACCAAAGAAACCTCCTGTTCCTTAGGCAGAATAATAATGAAGCATGTGAAAGCCATGAGGATGATGAGAGCCCAGGTCTAGGAGTAGTGAGTCAGCTGGTGAAGGAATGGGTGGCGAGGGACAAGAAAGGATAGAACATGGGACTAGAATGGCATTTCATGGAACAAAGGAAGCTGCCTTTGGGACTGCAAAGAGAACTTTGGAGAAAAACAGGGTGGGTTTAAAGATGAGTTCAAGATTTTAAAGTCTCATGTGAATTGCAGGGTTCTATATGAGGTAGATGTCAGTTTCCAACCTGAGTTTGAAAACAGAATTCTGTTTACAGAAGTGGAGTTAGGAAAGGGTAATAGGGCAGAATTAAAGTTTAAGGCATTTATCAGATGACTTATTCAAATATTTGCTGCTGGTGCACAGCAGTGTGATGAGGGCTGGGCTATCATAAGCCATGGAGTGTAAGCACTAGAATGGAAGGCAGGACTGGTCTGCAGACACTGTCCCACGTAGAGCACTCACTGTCCTGTACAAATGTCCGCTATAGCTGGAAATACAGCCTTCCTTCCGTATGGTGACAGCTCTGGATTGTGGAGGAATCTCAGATTTGAAATAACGCTGGAAGCAAGCAGTAGGAGTAGACTCTAGGCTTGCAGCCCATGGGGCAGATGGTGTGATAGAAACTGAAACAGAGGCTGACACCCACGCCTCCAGTTTTCCTTCATCTTCTTTACCAGGCATTATTTTCACATGGGAAATGGAGGATAAATATTGTGACGCTGAAGAGAACATGAGTACCCACAGTGAGGGTCACATGGGTTCACACTGAGTTTCAGCCATGTTAGGTATTCTGTCAAGAATCACAGAGAGTAGAGGGGCTGAGAACGCAGATTATGGTATGTGGCCCAGCTGAAATGAAAACAGCTTAGTACAATTTCTCAATGTTCCAAAAACACATTGGCATTCAGGCTTAAGTCTGGGGACCTCAGTTTAAGACATTCCAAAGGAGACTATGCTAAGAGAGCGAAAGTCCTCAGAGCATGTTCAATGAGGGACAGAGGAACTGGGGGTGACGCAATGGTAAGAACGGCAGCTGACGTGCAGCTCAGAAACAATCAGTTGAACAAACACTTTGCTAGGAAGACTGAAAAATCTCAGTGAGACTATTCTGAGGATGGTAATGAGACCAGGAGCCACAGCCTCAGAAGAGTTGTTGAAGGCAATAAGTACACTGACTGACATGGAGGAGCGGAGTGGGCAGGAATAACTCCCTTCAAGCTAGGAGAGAACGACAGTAACAGGAAACAAGACCACTGGCCTCACAAGGGGAAGCTTGCGTTTTAGTTCAGTGTTAGAAAGGTTGGAATCTATGAACAATGGAATGGATCATTCAAGGAGAGGTGGAGTCCAGATGCCCAAGGTAGCCACAGAAGCCAGTGGATGACTTGCTGGGGCACTATGGAGGGAATGGAGCACCAGAACGGGAATACAACACATGATTGTCTTTTTTTGGGGGGTAAGAAACTGCATTTACAGTTCCAGAAGAGGGGCTGCGAGAACATTTTAAGGAGCGAAAGTTAGAAAGATGTGTACTAGATTCACAAAAAGTACATGGCCAGTAAACAGCCTAAAGGCAATGTTTAAATGAGGGTCAGACACTTCAGGCCTGACTTAAAACATCTCTCTGGTCTGGTAAGAGAGGTTAAGTACTAGCACATGAAGCACCAAAACTGAGCTGGTCTGTTTGAAGACAGGATCTGTCATGCCATCCAGTCTGGCCTTGAACTTGCTACACATCCTGAACTGGCCTCAAACTCAAGCTCCTTTACGCCTCGGCTTCTCAATACTGGGATTACAGGTGAGCACCATGAAGGCCAGCTGAGTATATTCACCTTTAACAATGAGACTATACACAGGACACAGACTAACTTGGTTCTAAGTTAGGATGCAACCAGTGTAGGGTCCTAAGCAATACTGTCTGGCACTCCGGTGTCCTCTTTAAATGTCGGGATCTGATTGTAAGTCAGGCTGCCATGCTGAAGATCTGCTGGGGACTTACAGCATGAGCACTGGTATAAAACATCAGGACGAGAAGCAGAGAGCAGGCCCTGGAGCAAAGCACTCACACCAAGGTGTTTTCTGAGCAGAAAAAAAAAAACCAAAAACAAAACAGTGGTGCTCTTTCTTCTTCTGTGTGAATCAGTACAACAGGAGCAACAACTCAGAGGACAATCAGGAAAACAAATGGAATCTTCCCTAGGTGACTCTGGTACACCAGTATTAGGGCTCCTTCAACTAACAGGGGCTTCCGTGTGTTAAGGACTTTGGCTCAGGGAGGTGACCTGCTCAAGGTGTAATACCCAGCGGTGGAAGAAGTAGGTCATGACAGCAGTGTCTCTGACGACAACCCCTATGTCCTCCTCCTCTAGTGATGGCTGCCAGTGAACATCTGTGGACCAGGGAGACAAGTACTAAGCAGTGATCTGGAAATGTCAATCAGCATGGGACCAAGCTAGGCCCTCTGAATGTGGGTGATAGTTGTGTGGCTTGATCTGTTTGTGGGGCCCCTGGTAGTGGGAGCAGGACTTGTCCTGGGTGCATGAACTGGCTTTCTGGAGCCCATTCCCTACGGTGGGATACCTTGCTCAGCCTTGATGCAGCGGGGAGGGGCTTGGGCCTGCTTCAGCTTGGTATGCCAGACTCTGTTGACTCCCCAAGGGAGGCCTTACCCCCTCTGAGGAGTGGATGAGGGGTGAGCTGGGGGTGAAATGAGGGGGAAGCAGGAGAAGGGGACGGAGGGGGACCTGGGGTTGGTATGTAAAATGAAAAAAAATTTTAAATAAAAAAAGGAAATGTCAACCAGTGGCATTATCCTCACTCTTAGCAAAATGAGATTTTTGAAAAAGGACACATGAGTAAAATTCTTTCACCTCCGGAGAAATGTGTGTTGGTGTATAAGGTGGCCAGATGTACATTTTTGACCAAGACTGACCTTTATTCTGAGATGATCTTTGTACTTCTCTTAGTAAACTATTCTGATCATTCTAAAATGATCATCAACTAAAAATGATGTTCTCATCCATCAACCTCTGTTTCTGAAGTGCACTAATAATGAGACCCCATGCATCAGGAGGCTAAATATGTATTTTAGATATGCCACTACTGACAGTCTGAGGGAGCTAACTTTCCTGAGCCTTAGCTGGCTCATCTATACGGTGGGCTTAATACTATCTATTTCACAAATTAGTACATGATGCATAATACTGTATAAGTTATAAAATACCACTAAAAGGCAGGAATTACTGTTACAGTTAATAGTCACTAGAGAGGACTTAACTATTTGTGTTTCTTTAAATTCTTTCCCCCTAAACTAGACTTCTCAAAATGTCTTTAATGTCTATGTTTGACTGTGTCTATGAAAACATACTATTATATGTTTGTGGTAAAAAGCAGGACTTGTTACAACTGATAATCACAGCAGAGGAAGCCTACTGATAGGAACACGTAAACCGAAAACTGTTCTCCTGTGGACATGTTATTGGTACCTAGATGATAAGAAAAAGAACTCCAGGTGATTAACACATGGTCAAGAAAAGTGAGTGCCTGAAAGTACTCACACCTCTCACACTGTGAGCAGAATCATCAGAGACAAAAGGAATCTGTCTGAGTAAGTCTGCATGATGCTGAAGAGGCCCAAGAAACTCCCTGCCCCGGTCAGGGTAACTATGGCTCATCCTAAGTATGGGGGCTGAATAGAAACACATGGGAATGGAATTGAAGATACACAAACGCTAGGTGACTGCTCTGTCAGGCAATGATGTGTTACACAAAAGGGAGATGGGGCAAAATTGTGGTTCGGTTTTATTCTGAATTGTCTTAGAGAAAAATAATGACTAATGTTGTAGTCATAAATATCCCAGATACTACAGAGTTGTAAATGGAATAGGGACCATTTCTATAAATGGGTAAAATACCCTCGGCGTGACTCAGTGTCATTTCTGATGACTCTCAGTCCAAGAAACCTCAGGATGTTCATGGAACTGTGTGGGTGTACTGGTGCCAAAAAAGACACGAGATTGCCAGGCATCAGAGAAGAGTCATCCTGATGTAAATGAGCAAACTGTCCAGTTTAAGGATAAATTCTTGGGAGTTGCTAGGTGAGATTTAGTCTCCCGAAAGTCTAATACTTTGCAATAGAACCGATTATTTCTCTAACTCTATAAGGGTGAAAGTCACAGTGGGCAGAAAAGACACTATCATTCACACCAGTGGTGGTCTCCCTGAGGACTGATTTGCTTCTCTTATACAGAAGCTTTTAAATATTTAATAGTAGGAGAAAAGATTTTGTATTAGCATTTAGTTTGTGCATGTGTACACATATGTGTACACCCATGAGTTTGGAGGTGAAAGGCTAACTGTGGGAGTTAGTACTCTAATTGCACCATGTGGGTTTTGGGAATAAACTCAGATCATCAGACATGTCAGCAGCCATCCTACCAACCCTACTTGGTAAATATTTTAATTCAATCCACATAAGGCAAATACCATATTCAATTAATAAATGTAAGATACTTTTTACAGACACAGGACACGGTATGTAAAAAGTTCAAGACCTGGGTACTGAAGAGAAGGCTTGGTGGTTCAGAGCGCTCACGCAGAAAATGTCAGTTCAGTTCCCAGCCCCATGTCAGGTGGATCACAGCCGCCTGTTACTCCAGCTCCAGAGGATACGCATCCTCTTCAGGCTTCTGTGGGCATCTACATTTATGTGCACATACCCACATACACACAAATAATTAAAAAATGTATTTTGTAACCCCCAAATATAGTTATTTTTATTACTCAACTGTATGCTGGGTATTGGGGGCACACCTTTAATTCCAGCACTTGGTTAAGAGACAGGGAATCTCTATGAGTTCAAGTCCAGCCTGATCTACATAGAGAGTTCCAGAACAGTTAGGGCTACACAGTGAGAGACCGTGACTCAGGAAAAACAAACAAACAAAAACTTATGGGGCTGGAGAGTTAGATGAGCTGTTAAGAGCACTTGATGCTTTTGCAGATGACCTAAGTTCAGTTCCTAGCACCCACATGGCCCACAGTATTCTGTAACTCCAGTTTAAGGAGATCCAAAGTCCTCTTCTGGCCTTCAGGGGCACCAGGCGTGCATGTGATGCTCATGAATACATGCAGGCAAAACACTGAACACATGAAACAGTAAGTAAAAATAAATCTTAACAGCCGGGGAGACGGCTTAGCAGTTAAGAACACCTGCTGCTCTTCTAGAGGATCTGGGTTTACTCCCCAGCAAGCCACGTGGCAGCTAACAAGCCTCTGCAACCCCTGGGGTTCTGATGCCCTCTTCTGGCTTCTACAGGGACTGCATGCATGTGGCACAACAGACATACATGAAGGCAAACACCTATACACATAAAAATAAATCTAAAACAAAGACTTTTTTAGTGAAAGCTCATAATCTGATAGAAGCCAAGACACACAAACAAATTTCAATATATAAAATGTGTTTTGTAAAATGTAGGAAAAACATAGTAGATGAAGTTCCTTAAATGTTTGAAAACTTTTGTGAATGCTTCACAGAGGAGGCAACATTGGAAATGTATAGGATCTGTCTTCCTCCCTTCCTCCCCTTTTGAGATAGTCTCACATATACCAGGCTGGCCTTGAACTCCCTATATAGCTGATATGTGAATCTCCATGCCCAGTTTATACAGTTCTGGGGAACAAACCCAGGTCTTTGTGTATGCCAGGCAATCATTACTATTTAAGCTACATGCCCATCCCAGGAAAGCATTTGCAGAGGTCATTATAAGTCTGTGTGAAAGATATAGAGGCTCAAAAGAACCTGGCCTGAGAGAGAGGAATGGATATTGTACTTCCTGCTACTGGTTTAGTTATAATGGGATTGGGGGCCAAACTACCTCATAGCCCATATTAATTTAGATTCTTCTGAATCTAATAGAGAGTTCCAGAAAAATTTAGGCTTAGGAAACTTACCTGATTACAACTGCATTTCAGAAACAACTCTTTGGACACACCAGAAATCCATAACAATGGCTGCTTCTGCTTTTAAAATTCTGTGTCAATTACGGGCATTCTCTTGCTCTCTTTCTGTCTCCACACACACACACACACACACACACACACACACACACACACACACACCCTATATAATTCTAGTTCTATATATACTTATATGTGCGTGCACACACACACACACACACACACACACACACACACACACACAGAGACAGCATATATACAAAGTAAAAGGCTACAGTTAGGAAGACAGATTAAGAGGAAAGGCAGAAGTGAAGATGGCCTGTGTCAGTTAGTAGCAGAGAGAGAAGATGAAGAAATGAAAGCTTCAGCAGGTCTTAGAGGAAATCAAGGGGACCTGGGTGAGCTGAGCTGCAGTCACAGGATGGGATATGGGAATTCAACATTTCAGGAAATAGACCAAATGTAAAGTCAAGTTCAACAGCAGACATCTTAGATTTAAAGCCCCTGTACATCAAGATAAAGAGCCTACAAAAATCAGTCTGGAGCTGTGGAGAAGCCTTAGGGCAAGTACATTGTGGGAGCCACTGGTGTGGTCACAGGAATCTGTGCCACCGAAAGACACTGCACGGGAGGAAAGAAGATCAGGATATAGGTATCCTCCCGACACAGGACAGAGTAAGTGAGGAAAGTGAAAGAGCATCTGAGGTCAGGCCAGGGTCAAGGGCAAAGCATTCCAGAAGCCACAGAGTTTCCTCTCAGCAGTGACTCACTCCAGAGACTGAGTGTTGAGAAGCAGGACCGCACATGCATGAATCAAGTCTGTCTAGCAAGAGAGGGACGGAAATGGAAGAAAGAGTGAATTCCCCATCACAGTGTCCTCTGCCTCATCATTTGATGGTCAACCTCCTGACTCTATGAGTGGCTGTTAGAAGAAGGAAACAAACTCTTGTGAGGAGAGAAGAGCGCAAGCCTGGTGTTCGGGAGCTGATTTTCCCCAGGAGCACAGCTCAGGTCAAGTCAACTTACTTTCAAGTCTAAGGGCATCTGAGTCCCTCCCTGAGTTCTCAACAGAAAGCACAGGCTCCTCCTCTGCTCCTTGCTCAGAGGGCTCTTCTTCAGCAGCATCCAGTGACTGTGGATTGTCAAAATATTTCTGTTTGTCATGGCTGATGTCCAGGCTTTTCTCATGACAATGACCTCAATGACAAGAGACACAGATACATACATTAGAAACATCTCTCACGTTGCCTCATAATGCAAGGTCCCGACACATCAAGAGCAAAAAGTGACAATGCAAATAATGCAGCTAATGCAACAATCAGTACACAGGAGTATGTGTGTGACTCATGATTTTGCACTGAAATTCAAGTTTTGGCTGCTATGCTACCGGAAGAATCAAGTATTTTGGTGAAAAGCTGGCAGGCAATGAAGATCAAGCCTCAGATCTTGTGTTTATCCATCACTGTAAAATATCCCCTTGAAGCTAAAAATACCATAAAAAGTGAGGAATGAAGAGCCTGAATATGTCTGAGAATAATGGATTATAGAGAAATATACTATTCTTTCATGTAGTTCAAAATGAAACATACCAAAAGGTGAGGTGAGTTATATGCCTTAAAAACCCAAGGAATTAATGGAGAGTGACAGCAGCAATCCCACATTAAGAATGCAATGTGAAAAGGTTGCCTGATTTTCTTTTAGACAGTATGTTCTGGCTGCCTGGGTAGAGACGTTCTAAGAACAAAATGTTAAATCTTGAATGAGATCCTGACATTGCTGCTACCTTCTTGACTCACACAGTGGGACTGTTCCCACTAGAGTTGTGCTGTGAGTCAAAGGATTTGATCCTATCAGGGATATCTGTTGACACAAACAGCTCCCAGTATTGAGTTCCATCTGATGGTCGTTTTCTGGGCCAGAGAATACTAGCCCATTATGTCCGCTGTGGCAATAACCAGCCTATGACATCTCTCCTTTGCCACTGTTTGTTCCAGATGGTCTGGCTCACTGAATGGGTGTCTTTCCCTCCCTTTCTGTTCTATGTACGCTGTCACAGAAGATGTGGTCACTGGAAGGCCACAGATTTCTTATTATAGACAACCATGTGGTTAAGAATATGTGAGTAATTTCTTTCCTTTACCAGGACATTTAAGCGTGACTACAGACTGAGGGAATCACTTTCTAGAGAAAGCAAAGATACTGCCAAAGCCGAGGATTCAGTTTCAAGAGTTCTTGCTTTCAAGAAACGTACAAGCAGCTTGGGAAGACAGCAAAGACAAGACAGACAATGCTGAGATGGCATGGTGTGCCAAGTAAGTCCTTCCAAGGAAACACTGAGGAAGCCTAACTTCAGTTCTGAAGCATCCCATAAGCCTACAGAAGGGGAACTGTAAGGAAGTTGTCAATATTTATGGAGTGCTTTGTGTTTTTATCCTTCCACTAACCCTTACCGAAATGGTTTTAGACACAAGGAGACTGATTCACAGTGTCAATAATAATTCAAACTAAGCTAAACGGCAAATCTGGAATTTGAGTCAGACCTATCATTCTTTACTCAGGAGTCCTTCTAACAGAGAGGATAGAAGGCAGAATTGTAGGCAAAGAAAAAGTGTGTCGGAGCCAAAGAAGCAGGAAGTCTACCTGTGTCTGGGAGGCAATGGGGAATACAACCTGACAGACAGTGTGCATGCACATGTGTCCACGGAGGGCCAGCGGGAAGGGAGCCCTGAGCAATGCCAAGTGTGGTCTCTCCCGACATCCCACTATGGCAAGACAGAGGGTGCTGGTTTGTCCCCAGCTGTGTCGTCACCGTCTAGCACGAACAATTAAGTACAGAGAGCTAAAAATAACAACACTGAAATAAAAGGCAACATGGACAACTCTCCACACCAAACTGACTTTAACCTACTATGAAGAACTTCACACTTCCCAGAGACAATTCTTGATTGGGATATAAATAAGCATGGCTATTAAAAGCAGAGAGGAAATACTGATGATATGGATTGATTAAATCATTTTTCACCTTGATGAAGGATGTGTAAACTGTGATATTATCAAAGCAAAGGCTGATTCAGTTTTCTGATGCTATCCATCACATCATCTTACTTCACTTCTCTTTCCCTTTTCCTACTACAAAAATATTTCATCATTTAAAATGTCTGCAATAAAAAAAAATGTCTCAAGAGGCACCTGTAAGGTATGATCTTCAAAAGCCCTCAAAGCTAAAGTTGGTCTTCCTGAATAGCCTCAGCCCTGAATCCTCTTGGGAAGCAACATCTGTGAAGCTGAAGAACATCTTGTTCTCCAAATCACAAACCCAGGCTAGTTGCTCTCAGGGGAAACAGAAAGGGGAAGGAAGGAAGAACAGGAAGTGATTTTGTATGAGGCATCTCTTAGCAGTATGAAGCATCAGAATAGCCCAATGAAGACCAATGCTTTAAATATTAAGACTGTTGGAGCTGGAGAGATAGCTCAGTGGTTAAGAACACATACTTATCTTGCACAGGACCTGAGTTCATTTCCCAGCATCCATGTTGAGTGGCTTCATAACCACCCCTAACTCCAGCTCCAGGGGAACCTAAGTCCTCTGGGCTCCTCAGGTACCAGCACTACCCACACACAGACACAACACTTACATAATTAAAAATAAATCTTAAAAAAATTAAGAACTGCCGGGCGGTGGTGGCGCACGCCTTTAATCCCAGCACTCGGGAGGCAGAGCCAGGCGGATCTCTGTGAGTTCGAGGCCAGCCTGGGCTACCAAGTGAGTTCCAGGAAAGGCGCAAAGCTACACAGAGAAACCCTGTCTCAAAAAACCAAAAAAAAAAAAAAAAAAAAAAAAAAATTAAGAACTATTAATGCTAACTTTCTTACACAAATAGGTAAAAGCAGACTGGTTTTGAGTTAATTGTGATTTGTCTAAATAGCTGAATTACTGGTAAGTTAAGGTGCCTAACTTTAAAACTCCATTTCCAGGTGTGGTACGAGACAGTGTTAGTGAGACACTTTAGAAAGAGCTAAAGTCTGTGTTCTCTAGACCTCAGTACACTTCTGCTACAACTCAGAGGAGAACTGATGAGCCTTGAAAAACATTATTTAATTTCCTGGTAGATTATATACTTGTTAAAGATAAGAAAGTATTGGACCTAGTACCACAAAACAACACCCAAAATAGATGGATATGCTGAAGTAGGAGTAGTTGAGGCCAGCATGAGATATATAGCGAGACTCTCATGAGACAGACGGACAGACAGACAGACACACACACACACATACACACACACGTGCATGGAAAGTCACAACAGCGTTTTATATACACAGCATTTACTTTGCACTGATATAAAAGGGAAGACGCTCTATGGCTTAGACTGACCTTGAGATGTATGTCGTAATTTTTAACGGGAACCTCACGACTTAAATGAAATGCTTTAGCTAACAAGGTCCCAAGCGAAAGACAAGTGTTCTTCTGTGCATAACGCTCTGGACTTGCTTACAGAGCGACTTCATCTAATTCGATTCTAACTCTTCTTCTCTTGTAGAAATAAGAGACTGTAAAGTAATCCCAGCTAAACAGGAAACTCCAAGGAGGGCTCTTCTGCTTCTGGAACTGCAGTGCGAGCTTCAGGGCTTCAACACCTCTTCTCTGTGGGGATGGAGTACCTGCTGTATACTGGGATTACTAATACTGACCTAGCTTATAAGAGTGTTGTGGAAAAAAGAACTAGTTAATGTTCCTTGTGAAAGTGTAAGTACTTTGAGGGAAAAGGTACAACTGATTTGTGGATACATTTTCAGAGTAAATTACCTTCTCGGGAGCTCCCATCATTGCTGAAGCTAGGCAAACCTCTTTTCTTCTAATTTTGTCCACCTAATTCCTAGAAGATGACTCTGCACTTCCTAACAAGAGCTATCACTTACATGCTAAGGTAAGTCTCAGGCAGTGTGGTGTTCCACACATATAATCCCAGCATCAGGCAGGCTGAGGCGTGAGCATCAAGAATGAAGCCAGCCAAAGTCACGGAGCAAGACTCTGGAACTCTTGGCCAAGTGACTATAGCTGGTGTCGCTGAGAAGATGGTTTGGTTCTTTTGGCACGATCATGGTCAGGCACACAGCTTGGAATTAGATTTCCTGAGTGCCAATTCTGTCTCTAGGACATCAGTATTATAAAGCAGAGTGTTACTTTGTATCAGATCTCCCAACTGTAAATTGAGTTTAAAAATAGTTTGGCTTCACTCATTTGTTGTGAACTACATAAAAGAGTGAGAGCATTGTGAGCATGGGATAGGCTGCTGTTGTTATTAGTGTTGTTCCCTTGAGAAGTCACAAAGGAACAAGAAGTTCTCCTGGTATGACTGTTCTTTAAAACAAGGCCTTTTGGCTTTGGCTATTGAAGAATCTCTTAGTATGACCCACTGGAAGTTACTAAGGTATGGCCCTAACTTCAGAGAGTGCATGTATGTTCACATATGTGTGTGCATATTTGCACACACGTGTGTATGCATGTGTGTATGTGCAGTGTGTGTGTGTGTGTGTGTGTGTGTGTGTGCATCTGTGTGTATGCATGTGCACAAATGCAGGCCTGTGTTCAGGGGATGCTGGAGGCACAGATCCTACCAGTCTTTGAGGAGAAAAAGCAACCGACTCAGCTCCAACGACTCAGCATTTCTGAGCCCCCAAGCCACCTGTTAGAAGTTAGCCTCACAGTAGCCCTGTGGCCTCCGAGGGACACTGCAAGAGCCAGTGCATCACCTTGCAGCACAAACCCTAATGGTGGACACCATGTGAAGGAAGTCAGTCTACACTTAGCTCCGTGCAGCCCAACAACACTCTCAAAGTTACTGATATGTGTCAGAGCTTCATCCAAATCTTGCTCCTGCTAAGTTCCTGTCCCCTCCCAAACAAGTGCACTGCTTTCACGTATATAGTCAATTCTCAAGACACAGTAATTAAACTGATTGGTCATGGGAGCTAGAATTGGAGACAAAGTTAGTCCCAGAAAAGTGGGCTTTGTGGATGGTGGACTATTCCAAAGGTCTGCCTACGCCCTGCTCTGACAGTTAGGTGACACTGTACGCAGTCTCCGCTCTTCTGGCTGTGAGGTAAGCTACCTTATAGGAAGCATTCTGTGACGGTTGTTAAATATAGGGCACTGGAGGGGAAAGTGCAGCTCTGTTATCCTTTAACAGACATGAATTACTCTCAATAGTTTGGGTCCTTCTACTCAAAATTATGCAGTTATAAAACCAAGTTTTGTTTTATAAGTAGGTAACTCAGAAACACTCGGCAAATGTTTCAAAAGCAAGCTATATCACTGTTTCATATTTATTCCTCTTGTAAATAATCTTTTTTAAAAAAGTAACAAACAAAACAAAAAATGCAGAAAAAAGGTAATAAAATAAATCACTTCCTGAGCAAAAACACAACTTTCAGTTCTTCACCATTCTTATATAAAAGAACTTAAAAATATTATCAGGAAATTTTCACTGTGGTGGCCCTCAGGCTTTAGTATCAGAGTTACTGGGCAAGCTGTAACAGATACTTTTGTGTTGGGAGTGGTTACAGGGGACAGTCCTGTGTACACCTTCCCTTTTTAAAGATCAAGATGAACACTCCATGCCCGGAAATCAAATTCCACCTTACTCAAAGCCTTAGCACACACATTTGTACAAATCAACAATCTATTTTTGTCCAGTTTCTTTATTTGATCCGAAGAGATAAGCTACTGCCCTTGTGTGCAGAGACTCGCGGGGAAACAATTAAGGAAAGCACTGCTAAAGTAAGAACTCAGAACACCTTGAATCTGGGAGAAAGTGGAGCGGCTGCTAAGGAGAGCAGCTCAGAGACTGACGAAGGAGCCTCACCTCCTTTCCCTATGCTGCCTTCTATTTGGGGAAAACAAGAGAAATGACTGTATCAGCAGGAACGCTTCCTTAGATTTCTTATCCAGCAATTACGGCCCAGTGGAATTCTTTGCAGAAACTCTAAAGTAATGGCTGTGTGCTGACTGACCTTCAAAGTGCATCGCCAGAGAGAGAGAAGCTATCTTTAATATCTTTAACACCTGAATCGGCAATCTCTGCCGTACACAGGGATTCCCTCCTGGGGAGGTGAATGAGTCAGAAGACAGGTAGGGAAGAAAGAAAGAAAAAGAAGCAAAGCACACGACTGTGTGTGTGTGTGTGTGTGTGTGTGTGTGTGTGTGTGTGTGTGTGTATGTGTGTGTCCCTCCGATTTACACATTCTGGAGTTGGATTCTATCCCAAGGGAAGTAGGGGGAGTGTTTATCTGTTTGGTGGTGAACTGATCTCTATTGTCATAGAGTAGAAAACAAAAGCTGGCTATAAATCTGGCTTCTTGATTCTGCCACACAGCCTTTCCTTAGATGACTGAGCCAGGAAGCATAGCCAGTGTCAGTGGAAGGGGAACCAACTCCACAAAGTTGTCATCTGAGCTCCACGTGGGTGTCACGGGACATGTGTCCCGACCCACCACATTATGCACACACACAATAACAAATGAATCAATGAAAAACTGGAAAAAAAGACTGTGTTCACTATCGCTGCTGTGGAAACAGCTCAGTTGTGGAGCACTTGCTGAGCACTCACGAGAGCCTGGGTTCAATTCCCAGCACTGTTTGGGAGTGAGGGGAGCAACAGACTGTAGACAGAGCCACCAGAGTTCACTCTTACCATGTTTAATTTTTCTTGGGTTTTATTTGACGAGGACTCTGTGTCCCCACTTCTTTTGGCTGGGGACTTCCTCCAGGGCCTGCACACTCTGGAGGGGCTTTTTGTCACTTCACACTCCCAGCCTGCATTACTAAACTACACTGAAAGGGTGGATAGCTGTGGAAAGAGCTTGCATCAGGGTCAGTAGGCTCATTTGTCAAAAGAAAAAATTTTTACATGTAGGACAAAAGATTTTCATTATAATTTAAGAAGAAGGCCTGGAATGGTGATGCATTCCTGTAAGCCCAGCCTTCAGTAGGATAAGGCCAGAGGATCACACATTTAAGTCCAAGCTGAGCTATGTTGCAAGGCTCTCCCTAAGACTAAACAGCCAGGGGGTATTCACACATGGTCTTAGTTATGCTTTCTATTGCTATGATAAAACATCATGACTAAAAGCAAGTTCAGGAGGAAGGAGCTTATTTCATCTCACAGTTTGTAGTTCATCATGCAGGGATGTCAGGGCAGGAACTCAGAGCAGGAACCTAGAGGCAGGAGCTGACGCAGAGGCCATGGAGGAGTGCTGCTTACTGGTTTTTTCCACATGGCTTATTCAGCCTGCTTTCTTACTACATTCGTACCACTAGTCTATGCCCACAATAGGTTTGGCCATCCCACATCAATCACTAATTAAGAAAATGCCCCTACAGACTTGCCTACAGCTGGATCTTAAGGAGACATTGTCTCAATTGAAAGTCCCTCTTCCCAAATGACTCTAGTTTGTGTCAAAGTTGACATAAAACTAGTTGGGAGATATATATATATATATATATATATATTCACTGTCTTTCACAGCATGAAATATAAAGATAAAAATGTTAGAGTATTATTTCTTTGTGCTTGCGTGTGTTCGTGTGTGTGTGTGTGTGTGTGTGTGTGTGTGTGTGTGTGTGTGTGTG